>JAOVYX010001736.1:0-12387 GCA_035668315.1 Drosera spatulata | reverse complement strand
CTATGCTCTATATGATGATTAGAAGAACCCTAGAGCATGTATTTATAAGCAAGGGTCGAGATAAGGTTGATCCGACGGCTAACAAGTAATGTTCTGCATCTGGGAGACAAGCGCGGCCTCGACACAGCATGTGTCACCCCCGCGACACATTCTACTGAAATAAACTGTCACACCAGCGACCTGGAGACATCACGCCAGCGACCATGTGCCCTGCCCGCGACATTTCCTGTAGTGGCCGCGATAGATGCGCTCATCATCAAAAACTATTACAAAAAATACTAAACAACGTCCAAAAATTCAAGAAACTTATACAACACAGCAAAACTCACTAATCTATCATGTCGATGTGAAATTTTGCCGTATTAGATTTCAAAGCATATGAAACAACGAAAATCGTGAATTTTAGCCTTGGAGCTCATGACTTGTCATTCTTCTTCATCTTTCTTCTTCATTTTGTTTCAAATTTCGCGCTAATCTACCAAAAACATAAAAACACAATAATTCCAACATTCCAAGACAAAAAGGCGCTAACAAAACTAATTAGACAATACAAGTGGCATAAAACAAACAATTAGAATAAAGAAATGATGTGTGCCTTCGTACGCATCACCTGATCTGTTTGATGGCCTCCGTCATCTCTCACACTGTCTTTGGCCCAATGACTATTGTATCCTCGATGCCATCCCAGTAAAGTGGCATCCTACACCTCCTTCCATAAAGAGCTTCGTACGGAGCCATACCGATACTGGAATGGAAACTATTGTTGTACGTGAATTCCACCAAGGGCAAATCTCGATCCCATGATCCTTGGAAGTCTAAGGCACATGATCGTAACATGTCTTCTAGCGTCTAGATTGTTCGTTCTGTTTGTCCATCTGAAGCTGGGTGAAAGGCAATGCTGAAATTCAATTTTGTTCCAAAAGCCCTCTGCAAGCCTTTCTAGAAATGTGTTTGGAATCTCGTATCTCTGTCAGAAACAATGGATTTTGGAGCTCCATGTTGTCTGACAATTTCTCTTACGTACTCTTTCGTTAGACGGTCAACACTCCAAGTATTTTTTGATTGGCAGAAAATGTGCTAACTTAGTCAATCGGTCCACAATCACCCAAATAGAGTTTATCCCTTTCGTCGTTACTCCCACTATGAAATCCATGGAGATCGAGTCCCATTCCCATGTGGAATTTCTAAAGGCTGTAGTAAGCCTCCGGGTCACTGATGCTTAATCTTTACTTGCTGGTAAGTTATGCATCTTGCCACAAACTCCGCAACTTCTCTTTTCATGTTTCCCCACTAGAAGTGTTTGTCGTCAGTCTTGATACGTTTTGTTACCTCCTGGGTGAACAGAATAAGGGGTTTGATGAGCCTACTCCCTGATCTTTCTCTTCAATGTATTGTCATTTGGCACACAAAGACGTCTTTGAAACCTCAAGGACCCATCGTCATGGATCACAAAACCATTTGCTTTTCCTTGCAGGGCTTCTTCCCTAAATTTCCTCATCTACTCGTTTGCCTCTTGTGCTTGCAATATCTCTTCACGAAGAGTAGGTTGAACTTGCATGTTCACAAGTATACCCTCATTTTATGCTGGACGAATTTCTATACCCAATTTGCAGAAGTCATCAATCAACTCAGCCTCTGTGACCCTTAACAGTTGTAAAGTGCCTTCTGCTTTCCTACCCTTCCGACTCAAGGCATCAGCTACTACGTTCGCTTTTCAAGGATGATATTTTATGTCTAGATCATAATCTTTTAGGAGTTTCAACCATCTCCTCTAACGCATATTCAACTCCTTTTGTGTGAAAATATACTTCTAGCTCTTATGGTCGGTGAAGATCTGACAGAAAACTCCATACAAATAGTGTCTCTAGATTTTTAGAGCAAATACAACTCCCGTCAATTCCAAGTCATGAGTAGGGTAGTTACGCTCATACAGCTTCAGTTGTCTTGATGCATAGGCAATCACCTTGCTATGCTGTATAAGATCGCACCTGAATAGATTCAGAGCCTGAATAGATTCAGTTGTCTTCAGAGCCTGAATAGATTCATCACTCTAAATACGGAATCCTTCCTCTCCAGAAGGAAGGGTACGTCCTGGTGCTGATTTGAGATGCCTTTTAATCTCTACGAACGCGTCCTCACACTTATCAGTCCATACATACTTAAGGGATTTCCGTGTCAATTTGGTTAGGGGCATAGCGATCCTTGAGATGTCGTCAACAAATCTGCGATAATATCCAGCCAAGCCAAGGAAACTCCTTAGTTCCGTTGCATTTGTCAGCCTGGCCCAATCAATTACTGATTCGATCATCCTCGGGTCTACCATTATTCCTTTCCCAAAAACTACATGCCCTAGAAACGTCACTTCTTGGGTTTGGCATATAGCTGGTGAGATCGCAGGGTCTCAAGAATAGTTTGAAGGTGTTCCTCGTGATCTTGTTGTGTCTTGGAATATACCAAGATGTCATCGATGAATACCGCAACAAACCGGTCAATATATGGTGTGAAGACTCAGCTCATCATGTTCATAAACACTGCTGGGGCATTGGTAAGCCCAAACGGCATCACTAGAAGTTTGTATGGGTACGAAACGTGGTCTTTGACACATCATCGGGTCGGATCGGATACGTAGTTGGTGATACCCGGAACGAAGGTCTATCTTTGAGTACACGGTTGCCCCCTGTAGTTGGTCGAAAAGGTCGTCAATCCGTGGCAGAGGATACTGATCCTTGATGGTAAGCTTGTTCAGCTCGCGGTAGTCGATGTAGAGTCTCATACCTTCATACTTTTTCTTCACAAATAAGATCGGTACGCCCCATGGGGACACGCTAGGGCAGATGTACTCCTTCTGAAGCAGCTCTTCTAGTTGGCTCTTTAATTCTTTTAACTCTGCAGATGCCATTCTATACGGACCCTTAGATACTGGCGCTGCACCCAGCACTAGATTGATAGAGAAATCAATCTCCTTTACCGGTTGCATTCTCGGAATCTCATCTGGGAATATGTCGGGGAAATCAGAGAGAAATCCCGTGCTATTGGGATATCAAAGAGATTTACCTCCTTATGAATTAGGTTTTCCAAGCTACAGAGATAACCTTGACACCCCTTTCTTAATAGCTTTCCTACTGTATGGGCTGACACCAACTATAACTCTACTTTTGAACCTCTCCGTGATACTTGATCTTTTCTCCCTTAGGACTTCTTTGTATTATTATCTTTTTATCACAATCGATCACCGCCTTATGCCTTTCCAACCAACTCATCCCCCAAAATGACTTTAAAGTCATGGAGATCAAGGACAATAAGATCGATTGTACATTCCTCACCTCCTATGATGATAGGAGCATGGGCGATAACGTGACCACACATAAAAATATCCCCCGTTGATAACCCAATATGAATATCTTGTTGCATTTTTGTTGGCACTAGATTTTTCTTTTTCAGGAATGACTTAGAAATGACAGATTGCGTTGCATCAGAATCAAACAGAGTATGGATATTGCTCGAAAGAAGTTTGAGATTACCGGTTACGACAGAGCCACTTTGTTGTGCCTCCAGGGGATTCATGATATAAACTCGGTTATTCGGTGGCTGGTGCTGGGATGTTCTTGCCTTGTTCATTGGTACTTGAGGACGTGTAGCAACGAGTGACCTTTCAGTGTTGTCCCCTTGGTTATTGTTCCTTTGGTTGCTGTTCCTCTAGTTATTGTTCTTGGGTTGCTGTTTCTCCGGTTGTTGTTCCTTTGACTATTGTTCCCATTTGTGCAGTCCCTACTGATATGATCACGTCCTCTGCAATTGTGGCATGGACCGGTCCAACAATCCTTCGCCATATGTCCTACCCTTCCTTACTGATAGCACTTGACATTTATAGCAGATCGACCTTGAGTGTCAGATCTGGACTGTTGAAATCCTCCTGAATCTATCCATGAGCCTTGGGATTGTCTGCGTTGATTGCCAAACCTTCCACCTCTAACTTGATTTCTTGGGGGCGAGTTGTTGTAAGGAACCATCTGGAGTTTCGAACCACTAGCGCCTCCATGAGATGGGCAGCCACCTGGTCGTCGATCATCTCCCTTTCTTTTCAAACGAACAAAATGCTCATCCTTGGCATTGAAGTACCGTTCACTGCTGGCAGCGTAATCATACAGGTCTTGATAGCAAGCGTGTTTCAATCCCTTACCTTGCCTCTGATTCTCTAATTGAGCCCTTCAATAAATTGCTTCTGTTTTTCCCTGTCCAAATGACAATGTGGCGGCTGAAACCGCAACAGGCTCGTGAATTCTGCGGCATACTCGTAGACGGTCATGTCCTTCTACAGAAGCTTCTTAAACTCCTTCTCTTTCTGGTCTCTCAAGGAATCTGGGTAGAATCGATTCCTGACGAGCTTAGTAAACTGTAACCAATCAAACCCTGGCGCCTTGGCACGCTCTTGCACTGTGCGCCACCATACGTCGGCCTCTCCCTTCATGTAGTAAACAACACAGTGTATCTTTTATTGGTCTAGACATTGAGTCAGATCGAACAGTTTTTCCATTTTGTGGATCCAATACTCTAATAGTACAAGTTCGTCCGTGCTGAAAAATCGGGGAGGGTTGTAGGCAAGGATACGACGGGAACGATCGTCGCCATCATGTGTTTGGGAGGGGTCATTCCTCTTTCTTTCTCTGATCAGTTCCTCCACCAATTGCTCAAGGGGGTTAGGAGCTGGTGGATTTTGTATAGCGTTACTATTAGTTGCCCCTTCTAGGGGTATGTTCAGGTCAGGGAATGGCATATTCCCAGCCTCCTACGACACGTTCGCTGCCCCATCCTGTGACATGTTCACTGCTTCTTATGACATGTATGTATAACAATCATTGGCTTTCATAATTATTAATAGGATAGAACATTGCATGTCGTAAACAAGGAAGCTGAAAGAGAACGAGCATTCAAGTATTTCACTTCATTCTATTAATACCAAAGATGCCGTTTTTAAGGCTATAAAAAAGAGTTGTGAAAGGCTATGTCCAACCCCGAAAGAAAATAGACAATTCTTTTACCGAGTCAACTAGTCAAACCAAAAGCAACACCTCATAGGATAACTATTCTAACTCAAGATGCTACAATAGTGTCCTATGATAGGCTTATATACACGTACGGATATAGATGCTCTACAATCTCTAGAAATAACCTAGGAGCTGATCCTAGTCAGAGTCAATGTCAGACTCGACAACGTGGGCAGAGTCGGGGTCGGAGTTCGTATCTGTATCCGTACCTAAGTCCCGAGCTGGGA
Organism: Drosera spatulata; assembly: GCA_035668315.1. Lineage (NCBI taxonomy): Eukaryota > Viridiplantae > Streptophyta > Magnoliopsida > Caryophyllales > Droseraceae > Drosera > Drosera spatulata. The sequence continues at coordinate 7,115 of JAOVYX010001736.1, read as the reverse complement.
TTTGGGCTAAGTCTGCTCTTTACTGCATATCCAGCGATAGGTCGGTCAGGTACAACTCATCAGAATCACTCCGACTTTTGCCAAGTGCATACACTCGGTCCTACTCTCCCTCACCCTCTGTATTTGAATCGGCAGGGGGAGGGTAATAATCCAAGTCCCTCCGTATCACCACGGCCATCATATGGAAGGTCATGTGCCACTGCCCCTCCCAGTGTCAGGGGGAGGGTAATAATCCAAGCTGCATGGTATCGTGAGTACCACTCAGTGTCAGGAAGTGCCTGTAGCAAAATACATGCCTGAAGAACAGGGTGACAGAACAGAGGGTTACCCCTGATGGCCATCGGGATAAGGTAGTGCTCCATAAAGTGAAGTATCGACAGCAGCTCCATCCCCCCAGGCATAGGACGAATGCATAATAGTATAGTCTGTATTGTTACGGGACCATTAGCATCCATCCTGTTGAGAATACAATGTAGATATAAGTACTTCCTCAATTTGACAGGATGAAATTATCAAGTCACATAATCTAGCCCCCAAACAATATCTCCACACTCGATGCATATGCAATTCTGTCATTTTGGCTTATTTATATTTCGTGTTTCCTTAACATCTAACCCAAAAACCCTGCTGTGATACCATTCTGTAACTTCCCGGGTTCCACACTGGATGACACGTGGATGTTATGCTGTCACGGACCGAATCCGTGACAAGGCCAAATAAACCAAATGGATTTAGAGGTTAGAAATCAAGGAAATATAAATAGTAATCACATTAGTCGCTTACAGTTTCAAATGCCTGTTTAAGTTACAGCATTGGTTTAAACAGTAGTATAGTTCAAATATTACAATGGACAAAATGATAGTCTGATCTGATATGACATTCAAAAGCATGTGAGACCATGTACATGAATGCAAGCTCACACTATGACCCTCCAGGTGCAGCTGTGGGCATACTTGCAATTGAAACACATAATCGTGAGCAAAAGAAACTCAGCAACCTAAGGTGTATGAATCTCATTTACAGGGGGCATTCGCTAACGGCTATGTCAGCCGCCAAAAATCCCTAAAAACATTTTGATATATGATAGGAAGATATAAGTGTCATATCAAACAGTATTGTTTTAATGCGTTCTGTATATCTTAGTATCGTTTTTACGAGTCTTTCCTTTACATTTTACTTATAGTTCATGTCTTAACTTGAAAGACAAACTTCAAGGACACGACCGACTCAAAGTATAGAGATAGAATGTAAATCGTCAGCCGGGCTACCCATAAGATTATATTTTCGTACCTGTACATTTCGTGTGTCGTCTTGCACCTCTTGTACGCTTTCAATGAGGTACCAGATGCCAGCATTGAGATAATTTGGGCCTCCCTGCAGAGAGTAACCCATGACTCCACCACAACGGCGTCAAAGCCGCGGCATACATCCAAAGAGGATGGCGGATACCCACCGCTCCCTAGCTAGCTCTCACCCGTGACGATGACTCAAAGGATAAACACTGGAGTCCACTAACTTAACCAAAGCCACCAAGACTGTTCAAGGAAGCGTCGAATGATCTCAATGGATCAAATAAGGGACGCCATGTTCGACCTTCTCAATATTTTCAGGGAAAACGACCAACGATCCAATGGATCCAAAAGAGGCATCAAAGTCAACCTTCACAATCAAGGATACGCTATGTCTTATTTGTTCACTTTTCATTAGTTCACATCACAAGGATAATGCAATTAAGCTCTACATCCCCGTGTCCTTTTTATTTAAGCATTTAGGAGTCGTTTTCATTTATTTTTCTGGGAGGGTATTTATGTTATAATGGTGCGTATTCTAACCCATTTCAACCCCAACGCCCCACATCACAAATAAAAAATATAAAACAAATCATCCACGATCCCGATCTCAAGATCAAGATCAAGATATGTTAATTATAATTGTAAACATGTCATCACCAATGTTATGGACGCTTAATATAATGTTTCATCGGCATATTTTCCCTTGTAATTCTAATACATCTTAGGGCTTATAACCTTCCATGATCAAAACTTAACCTTTCATAACCAACACTACACTATGAGCATAACCCATATATATTCCATAACAAAACACACACAGCCAACACATACATGCGCACAACCCTATATCACTATGCCTATACTCCAAGTTCTTAACAATTCAGCTAACATTATGCACATAACCCATATTCTATAAAACAAGCACACACACTTATTCCCACATCACCATATTATAACCTAATCACATAACTACACTATTTGAATCCTTGATGCCCATATATACATAGCCACACCATCATCCATCATCAACATCAACATATTCATACATGAACAAAACAAAGGACACGTACAACCACACCTTTGTCGTGTGATCAACCCTAAACTCTTCAAACCCTAGGAGCTTTAGAAGCGAGGCAACCATAACCCTTATCCCCTTGTTGCTGCTTCTGTTCGTCGTTTGTGGCGAGGGAGAGGACGGCGAGGAAAAAAAATGATGACGATGATGGTCCGCTGGTGATGGAGAGCTGGTGGTGGCGAGTTCTTCGTTGCAATGAAGATGAGACGATGATGGCACGGCTGTGATGATGGCGACTAGCCGGTGGTCATGGCGAGGTGGCGAGGGTGGTGGCTCATGGTGTTGATGAGGATCACGATGGTGGCTGCGCGTGAGGGTGAAGATCCTGATGATATCCTGGTGGTGACGCGTCGGTGGTGGAAAGAAGATGATGGTGATGGTGTCCTGGTGTCGCGCTGGTGTTGGGGTGGTGTGTTTGGTGGTGGTGGAGATGATGAGCTCCCGGTGGTGACAATGGTGATGAAGAGATGGTGGAGCGGTGATGCTGGTGTACTTGTGGTGGCGATGATGATGAGGAGATGGTGGCGGCGATGTAGTAATGATGGTGAAGCCGGTTATAATGATGAAGGAATGAAGAGATGGTGGCTGTGATATGTTGATGGACAAAGGAGGTGTTGCAAGCGGCGGGGAGCAGGGAATGTGTGGGAGTGTGTGCGTGGGTGGGTTATTTCGTGCTCCCTTAATGTGTCTCATTCGCTCTATTATTTACCTATGTTTCGTAATATTAATTCATCAATAATTTATCTACGTCTATATATTTATCCCATAAATAATAATATCACGTCTCATGTAATAATCCATCATTTATGGAATTAAAATCGCTAACCCTAACGTGTAATGTTTATAACATTATAACCTATACATTCGTGAAGATCATTTAATTATCCCAAATATTCCATCATTATATATGATTTAATAATCAAATATTTGTTGGGTTAAATCTATAACCCTTAAACGTGACTATTTTAAATTCGTAACCTTATATACTTCCAACCCTCTCTATAACATTCGTATGGAACATCTTTCGTTCGCGTATTATTTATATACGTACTATACGTATATTATATATTCATTTTAAATTCTCATAATTTTCAGGTGTTACAAATGTACCTCCACTAGAGGGTCCCAGCCAGCGCAGACCACCGAGGACTACTCGGCGATACCACTCTCAATTTGAGGCTGTGACGCTCGATCGAATTCAGCTTTTGGAAGATCGTGTGCAGAATATCGAGGAGATGATGCATAGGCTGGAGAAGAGACTTGGCCAGGCAGATGCATGAGATGCAAATATATGCATGCCGTATTAGTCAAGGTCATTTTCAGCCACCTACCACCCAACGAGTAGTAATGCCCTTTCACTTTTATTGTTTTTCTATCATTGAGGACAATGCTAGGTTTACGTGGGGGATGCAATATCTATTATCGTTCATATTATTCTAAAACTTGGCAGTATAATTGTATCTTATGGGATGTACTTATGTCAGTTTAACCCTGTTTCATTTTCGAGTTAGTATGATTCTTGGTTAGAAAAAATATATATTGTGTCTTGTCTTTAAACTTATGCCTTGAGCAAAGTAAAATGATGATTTAAGCCTTAATAATTGTTACACTAATACATGTAGTTTGAATATCATTTCTAAGGAAGTCATGAGTCTTCGTTAACACCATTCTATTATATTTTCATGACATGATCCTTTTCATGTGTAGATAGCGCTTTACTGATGACTTGAAAGTTAGACATTTAAAAACCCCCATGTTTTCGTTTTATGTCACCTCTTCATTTATCCACCGATTAAGGGGGACATGGTGTGAGCTTTTGGGGAAAAAAATCATTTTTCTCTATAAAGTACCTGTCTTTCATGGTGCCCCTTATGCTATTTTTTGTTACTAGAGAATGTTCTACACCTACTCATTATTAAAAGAGAGAGAGAGAGAGAGAGAGAACATTGACAAAGCAATTTAGAACAATCAAAAAGTTTCAAGTGCTATGTCTCTCACCTCGATAATCAAAATTATCATCTACGGATAAAGTGGGGGACGTGATATTCAATAAGATGAGCTTGAAAAGGACAAAAAAAAAAAAAAAAGATACATATCATGTAAGAAATCTAGACCTCCTTTGAGACTTTGCTGGCTTTCGAAACGACCCATGCCGGACGTTTTTCTGACCGTAAGGAAGTAACGGGTGAAATAAATGAATTTTTAAATTGAATTTTGAAAATGTTTTGTCTTGCCACATCTTAGGAAAATCTGCTAGGTGTGAAGGACCATAAGAGGGGATGATTTGGGAGGTAATTTATATGGTGTGAATAGAGATGAACGGCGACTTTGTGATGAATGTTTCTTCAACATGTGGTTTGTGTTATTGATTTTAGGCATTCTGATTACTTTGATGCTCAAGCTATAGGAGTTTTTAAGTCTTGTTAGTTTTTCAATTCCAAGTTGAATCTTTGTTTTGTGTTTTTAGCTTTACTTAGGGACAAGCAAACGTTTGGTTTGGGGGAATTTGATGTGTGCAAAAACACACATATTTTTAAGCATTAATAACCTGGGTTTTGTTTGTGTTTTAGAGTCGGATACTGCAGTATTTTTGTGTTTTTCTTGTAGATTGATGATGGAAGACAACTTTTTATGTAAATGTCATTTGCAAGAAGTTTTAAAGTCATGAAATGTGTGGAAAGACATTCAAAAAAGGATACGATGAAGTTTAGATGAGATGGAAAAGAGATTGCAAATTTAGTAAGCAACACGGGCCGTGTTGTTGAGCATCAAACAACACAGCCCGTACATCTTGAAGGACCAGAGTCACTACCCAAAGTGACACGGCCCGTGTTGATGACAACTGAGATGACACGGGTCATGTTCCTTCACAATCTGGGAGCTTTCATGGCAGAGCCGTGTCATCTAAAGGTTTATGACATCGGCCGTGTCGTATTACACGTTATTCTTTCTCTATAAAATACGATTTCTGAAAAGGAGGAGGTTTAACACACACAAGAAAAGAAGGTTTTTTTTTTTCTTACAGAGAGTTTTCACAGAGCGCCGTCAAGCAGATAGAAGAGAGAGATAGTCGTCTCAATCAGGGAACGAGATCCTACATGTTCAGAAAAGGAGATCATCAACATCAATCCAACCAGAAAACGTTTTTTTTTTTGCTGCTTGCTGGATGGAATTGCTGCTCTCTTTTACATGAGCTGTTGCTCTTTGATGTTTCGCACCTGCTAGCGGCTCAGGCTCGCTGGTCTGCTCATGATGCTGTGACGCTGTCTTCACTTCCATGGAGTTTCACTGGTTGCTGGTGCTGCTAGTTGCTGACTGATGCTGCTGCTGGCTTGAATTAGAGACAAGGAATATTTGTTAGCTGCTTCATTTGCTTAGGCGATGGCTTGCTGGATGGAATTTGCTGGTGTGTTCAGGCTGGCTATTTTGTGTTGTTTTACTCAAGATGCTGTTATGCTGCTTGGCCTCCATGCTATTGATGCTGTGATGCTAGCTGTTTTGCTCAAGGCTAGTCCTGCTGATGTCCTTGACTTGTTCTATTTTAATTTGGCTGAGCCGACATGTGGCTGTTTTGGGTTTTTCTGATGTATACGAGATGACTATTTCCCAGTACCCGTCGTACATGTGATGGGTCGTGTTTTGTTATAGGTAGTACATATAGTTCTGTGTAGCTGTCGAGGAATATACTTCACGACTAGCCGGCATACATGCCTTTTGGAGGAGGGGCATGTTTTGTCGTCTAGTTGATTTGTCCCGGCAGCTTTGTATCATTTTTGTATCATCCTCTTCGGGTAATGAATTCACCATACCCAAAAAAAAAAATAAAAAAAAAAATCAATCCGTCGTCTACACAAAGGTGACGACCAACGTGCATCATCAATGTCCCAACTCAACTACAATCTCAGATAGTTTGTAATCAGGGGGATTCTATCAAACTTTGTTTACAATTATCTATTCGAATTCGTTGTTTATGTTCATGTTGATTGTCTATGAATTATTCATTGCTATGGATCAAGTTTCAGTTTTCAATGCCAATGTATATAGATTAAGATTGGTGTGTGCTTAATTTAAATATCTATTTTGATGATTGTGAAGAATTGAATTATTAAGACTGCTAGAATACAGGTCTTAATATCTCTAACTTCATATTACATGATTTTTATGCATGAATTGATCTTAATAAATTGATGAAAATCGTATAGCTTAGAATTAACTACTCTAGGTTATATGATTTTTATTATTGCAATTATCATTCTCATTTGATAAAATGTAGTAGCAAAACTATAATTACACTACAAAAATCCTCGTCACAGGCGACTAAATTTTTTAGTCGCTAAATGGGAAATTTTAGTCGCAAAACCAAAAAGGCGACTAAATTGCGACTAAAAACACTCGTCGCGAAAACCTTCCTCGCTATTTAAAAATGGCGACTAATATTTTTTTTAGTCGCCAAATTTGATGACTAACTTTTTTTTTAGTCGCCCAATTTGGAGACTAACTTTTTTTTTAGTCGCCAAATTTGGAGACTAACTTTGTTTTTAGTCGCCAAATTTGGAGACTAATTTTTTTTTTTAGTCGCCAAATTTGACGACTAACTTTTTTTTTAGTCGCCAAATTTGACGACTAACAGTATTTTTAGTCGCCAAATTTGACGACTATGGAAATGATTATTCGCCAATATGTCATGCCTTAATAAACCATGTTTTGCGACCATTCTTATTTTAGTCGCCATTTTGGCGACTAAACCA
>JAOVYX010001735.1:0-12388 GCA_035668315.1 Drosera spatulata | reverse complement strand
GAAGACACTTTGGTCGATATATTGTCTGATCACACCAATAGCTTTGCGTTGCAGTAACGCCCAAGCTTTCTCCTCTTTATTAGCAGGCTTCATCTTGGTTACGATCGGCTCATACAAATCCTTACAATAAAGGATATCCTCTATTTTGGGCTTCCACATTGAATAATTCGATGAGGTCAGTCGGATCATGCCTCCAACGCTGGCTCCGTCTTCCATTTTAATTTGCGCAATAATTGGATTCGCCTCCAGTTAAATTAACCAGAGCTCTGATACAAATCTATTGAGAAAAGTTAGTGTATGGTGCAGCGAAAATTGCCCAGCACTTTTCCCTTGTTGCGCTATAAAAATGGGATAAATAAATAGCCCAAAAAATAAATAGAGTCTACACCAAAATTTACGTCGAAAACCCCTTAAAAATTAAAAGGGAAAAAACTACGGGACCGTTACGATACCAAAATATCCACTAAAGAGGAATTACAAATATCGTCCCTAGACTGTACTAGGGGATTATAATCACCAGAATAACACTCACTAATTTTCTTCTTCTAACGGAATAAAATTATATCCGTAGAGGATACCCCTCAATACCCCAAACTGGGTATTTTTCTAACTCTTCCGGTACTGTTTTTGTGTTTGATGTGTTTTAAATGTTTTTCTCCCTTACTCCCTATTTATAGAGGATTGAGGAGGTTGTTTTTTCTTTTCTTCACCGCGCTGATTTCCTTCACCGCTTATGTCCGAATTCTCCCGCTGCTTCTTGAATTCCTTGCTGGAAAAGAAGAACGTTGCCCCACGGAGAGAAAAAAAACAAGAAAGAAAACGCACTAAGAAAATCAGTATTTAAATCAGCAGTCCTTGTGTAATGCGACAGATAATGTCATGCACGAGTCCGAGATAACCAACTGAGACTGACAAGAACGTCTGAAAGTGCAGGTTTTCTAAGACCCTTCAAAGCTCAACCTCAGTACTGAGCCAATGTGGCACTTGAAGACTTATTTAACCTTCACCAATCTGTGCAACCGCAGGTTAATCACAAAGATCCTATTGACCAAAAAAAAAAAAAAAAAAAAAAAAGATTCTAAACAAATGGCATGTTGCGATGCATGATGTTGGGATGTCTCCAAATAATTCACGGGTAGAATAATAAATACTACAGAAAGCTATGAAAATAATAAATAATTCACGCGACCCAGCTAGTGTCACGTCCGCGACACATTAAAAATCGGGAATTTTGATGAAATTGTCCGTCGTGCCCATGACCTGGAGGTGTCGTGCCCGCGACCAGTTTCTTGCCCGCGACACTGCATGTAATGGTCACGACAGGTGTGCTGATCACCTAAAACTATTACAAAAGATACTAAACGACGTCCAAAATTCTAAAAAAATTATACAACACATCAAAACTCGCTAATCTAGTATGTCGACGTGAAACTTTGCCGTATTATCTCTCAAAGCACATGAAACGTCGAAAATCGTGAACTTCAGTCTTGGAGCTCATAACTTGTCATTCTTCTTCATCTTTGTTCATTCTTTTGTTCGAAACTTCGCGTTAATCTGTCAAAAACATAAAAACGCAGTAGTACCAACATTTCAAGACAAAAAGACGCTAACAAAACTAAATAGACAATATATGAGTCATAAAACAAATATTTAGAGTAAAGAATTGATTCATACACATCACTAAGCACTAGCATTTCTTCCTCACCACATGCTGATAACACCTTACTGTCATACAGAAGATGTAATAAAAAGAATACTGTGTTCAATGACTCAGACATAGAAGCATACATTCCTTTGATACAACAAACTAACGTCGTGATTAGATCACAAGAATGGTTCTGTGATGGAAGGGAATGACCATTACGCCGGAATGAAGATGGTAATGAAGCTATCATTCCCTTCCATTCCATTTGGACTGTTTGGTTGACACAGTCCTAATATTCTTGGATGATGTTTGATGAACAAGATTGAATAAAGAATTGGACCAAAAGAGGAACATTGAGGGCATTCTATAACACTGTAAATGTTAACATTTCACTGCTATTACAGAGAGTAATGCAAAGGAATACCAACACAGAATAGGACGGCAGGCAAAGATGAAATCTTATAACTACCAATGGCAATGAGAATATTTGAATATCAGCCAACTTACTTTGAAGATAGGCCAAGATCATACTCCCCCGATTGGAAAACGTGTTTAAGAGAATCCTTGAAGACGAAATGACCAAAACTTTCTGCAAGCACAACAAGTCCTCCAGTCCTTTCAACTGCTACTTTGACCTCAGCAACCCCACCTAAATGTGGAAATGGTTAATGAGATCATGCTTCTATATCAAACAACTTTTAAACATGGTGAGACAGAAAACCAGTTGTAAGTCTTTGTTGTGCCAGATAAAACGAAAAGATTTCTAAAGGAAGTTCAATTACTGACGGAGAAAAACCGTAATTGATGGAGGGGAAAAAATGCAAGGAACCAAAGCTAGGTATACATCTTTGGAGTCCTTTAAGGAGTGGAAACGACAAACCATAATTGCCACTATGAGTATCGTAAGAAGTATTCTTCCTGGAATGTTTCCATCATTCCTTTTCTATTCGTTGTGGAGTTTACCATGTTCCGAAAATTCAGGACTGGATGGCTTTGCTAGGAAATTATGAAGAGATTGAAACTTAAAGAGGATTCATGTATTGAAGCTTGTATAGAAGCTGTATCATTCACTACAATAAGAATTGGCTTAACCATCGATTGAACCAGGTCCTTATTGGCTAAGAGTAATAGAATCAGGAAAACTTTCACCACATTGATCATTAATCAATTTTGACCATTATCTGCATCAAACAATATTTTTCCTGTGCTAATTCTTAGGAGCTCTTAGAAATTGTTTTATTTATGATGTATTAATTGCTTTCTACTTATTTATCCCCAAAAAAAATAAAAAATCACCCATAGCCTTCAGGGGAGAAAACATGAACTAAAGTGTATTGCACCAATCATCTAATATGAAAAGCCTAAAAGGTGATCTGAAAACAAAAGAAGTATGATTAATAAAGATTTGAACTACGGAATAGAGTATCTATTAAACAAAAGAAAACAAGAAATCTATAAAAATAACAGCTGTAAGAAAAACAATAAATCCTTTGGCCTTCTAAAAACTATAAATCCGAGCGATTTTCAAAGATTGAGGGATGTGGTGTCTGGATGAGCAGAATGGATTTTGAAAGATGTAGAGCACAGGAATTTGGATTTGTTTACATGGATTGTCTGCTTATTAATCTACATTCATTACTTGTATGCATGTGGGAAAAAAGAGAGGAGTAGGGAAGAATGGCTGACATAAGAAAGGCTCCATTTTGGGAGAGTTGAGGAAAATAAAATATGTGACTGAACGTCCCTTCGGGGACATCTGACAAAATTGGAATAATCTACATTCATTACTTGTATGCATGTGGGAAAAAAGAAAGGATTAGGGAAGAATGGCTGACATAAGAAAGGCTCCATTTTGGGAGAGTTGAGGAAAATAAAATATGTGACTCAACGTCCCTTCGGGGACATCTGATAAAATTGGAACAATGCAATATGTGGCTCATCAGTGGCGAAATAAAACAGGCTGTCATATAAAATATACCGTGTTCAGTCTCAGATGTTCTTCAACTCTCCCATGCAAGAACTTTAGCTCAACTTAATTCGGGATTCACATCCATGTATTATACATCAATAACATAAAGATCTTGTTTTTGAGTCTTCTATTTTTGATTGAAGATCTTGTTTGTATATCAAAAAGAGTATCGACCAAAAATAGATTTACAACTATTGTAAAAAGTAGTTGTATTCGGCTCAATCCTTTTTGTCAAAGATTGGGCCGAGTTTAAGTTGAATTACAATTCAATTAAGAGGCTTGAAGAGTAATTACTGGATTACAAAGTATCCATTGCTTCGAATACAAATTTGATTTCCTTCCATACCTCACAAGCAGAAGATAGTTCAGGACTCCACATCACTTATTCAGTGTGTAAACTGAGCGTACTGGGTTTCTTCTGCCGCACAAGGTATCACAAAAGAAATGAACCATTAAACACAATGCCCACTGGTAAGCTTGGCAAAATAATACCTGGTCGACGGCACAAGCAAAAAATCAAAAACATGTCCTTGATGCACAAGCTGCTTAGATAGTCCTTCATAAAATTTTACTTCCTTTGATAATGATGGGCCGAATCTTTATCAAGGTCCTTATGAGAACGAACAGGCTCAGATACACACTTTGATACAATCTAGAAATCAAAATAGAATCTAAACTTAAATTCGATCAAACTTACAGTATATAGCACAACATGATACCATAACATTCAACAATTTTAACATTGAAACATGTGTAGGACGTAGGAGTAGGATGCCACAGCATAAATAAGCATCAAATAAAGCCAAATCATCCCCCTATGATGGAAGTTATCCAACCAAGTGTAGTCAATAAACGATAAGTTCAACTAGTGATCTGCCAACTACAACTGAAGGAATTTCTGTCAAGCAAACTTAAGGCTCTTCGTCTAAGCAAAGAAGTTTCAGGCTTTTGCACCCGCAGAGGCTCCCCATGAGCAAGTGAACCCTAGCCCGATGCATAATTATAGGTAATAATAAATTCAGTTAGCAGGAGCAGGGTGATTTACTTCTAAGCCGGCCCAAGAACTAGACCTCCCTAAAACAGGATTCCTTAGTGCATCAAATAATGCATAAAGTATTAACATTTAGCAGTTTCTTGCACATTAGCCATTACTCTATGACATGTTCAGGAATAAGGAATTCCAGAAAGATCCGACTCCTACAGCACGTGAAGGCCAGAACAGGGGCAAAAATCAGTTTTAAACATACCGTACCAGACCCTTCAGTTGATGTACCCCCAATAAATGCCATGATTCTAGCTCCAGACCCAGGGAACACAAGCCCCGAGCAAGTGTGCAGCCACACTCAAAGCTTTGCAGGTGCACCTTGCTGCCCTCTCATCCGCTGGAACTTCCCACGGATCTTTCTCAAGCTCCTCCAATAGCTGTATTTGGCAATAAGTCAACAATTAACACAGAATTAACAAATGAGTCTTTCAAACTGAACAAATTTTTTATCGTAAAATGAAACCAATATGACATCAAAGCATAAGACACAAAACAAGGCTATTCACTACTCATTGTTACGGAATAAACAATCTACGCAAGGTTTTGATATAGCATAATGCGAGAACAGAATCTTGCAACAACTGATCCATTTCTTTTCGATAGTCGGAAGTGTAATAATACAATCACGTTTAGACAACTATGTACACTATATACCCAACACTCCAGGCTATCAATCAGTTTCCCCAGTACCAAAACAAATCGTGTCCAAATAGAACAATTCGGAGTAAGCACCAGCAGCGACGTTAACTTCTCAATCCACACACCCTCAATGATAGAAATAAACCACAATACCGAATTCAACACAAACCCGCACTCCGAACCAGGAACCAAAAAACCTAGCAATACTTGATCCTTAGTAACAACCCCAGCGGTCGGCTTCATCTTAATTCCCTCTGAAAAACTCCAACTGCTTTCATAATAACCTGATCCTTAGTAACTAACATCCTTAGTTATACCCCTGGCCTTGAACACATTAACATTTCCGAACATGCCCAAACCCTAATTCTTCATGAATTTTCACAATCGCATTATCGGGCAACACAAATGACAACGCCGATTCCATCATCAATATCTCCTCTCCTCAATCTCACCCGTGTCCAATCCACCACAAACACATACATTGGAGTCAGCCACCGTCCCCATCATCGTTGTATTACTCGTTGGTTGAGCGGTGTGTAGTAGATTGTTGAGATTATTGGGATCACGAATTTGATGATGATTGATTGGTTGAGGTCTGGTGTGATGATCGGTGAAGAAGCAGGAGGCGATAGGAGAAACTGAAACTGATTAACCTAACCAATACGCCCTCCCATAATATAGACAACTCTTTGACCCGACACGCTAGAGGGTGAATCCGTTTTAACTGATGGGGAAGGAAACTCCGTCTCACGGATGAAGAACGGGAGTCGGCCAGTGTGGTGTTATAGGGCACAAGGTGGCAGAATGTTCGCAAAACCCACTATGGATGTACGATGAACCTAAAGGTCCGATGAGAACTTCAATGATTGCGATCAGGTCTCGTTAAGAAGCTGGTCAAGGTTTTGTTGTTTACGAGGAAGCCTCTCTTCCACATTCTGACTCCTCGGTCAGGCATACTCATTTGGGTGTTGAGAAGGAAGTACATGATGATGCAATGGTAGAGATGAAAGTTGGTGACAAACAACCAACCTGGGTTGATCTAGTGGTGTTCGACTCAACCTTCTTCTTAAAGGTCTTGGGCTGGTGGAGAGACGCCTTAAATTTTAATATAAGTACCGTATGTTCAAATTTGAAGTGAAGCATTCTTTGTCAAATACAAGTAGGCGGAGTAGTCTAAATTACATAAGCTGTATGCAGCTATTTTGATCACCAAAAACAATCATCAAAGCTCAAATGACCGTTGACATGATATCATAGACAATTAATACACTTTTATGAGAAGACCCGTGGTAATGATTGCTTCAAGGATCGGATAAAGATCTCTGGGTATTTTTATGAAGGAGGCTTACAGTCTCACTTTCTTGACCACCTTGGTATTGCGTCTGATACTTGGTCAGCTTGCAAAACCCTTCTAGCTCAGCGGCGACCTCTCTCATGGTTGGTCTGTCTTTGCCATTCCTGCGAAGGCATTTCACCACTAGCTCACTTATAGAAATGAGGAGTTCTTGCGATGCAGCAGCGACAAGTTGTGGCTCAAGTATGTCTAAAAGACGGCCATCCTCGACAGAATCAACAAAATAAGTTTCCAGAAGTGCGAACTCCTTCCTCTCCAAAGAATAAGGTTTTTCCCTTGTTAGAAGCTCAGCAAGAACCACCCCCAAAGCTGTAAACGTCGCTGTTTTCAGTTAATTAACCTGAGAGGTGATATTCAGGATCTAGGTATCCGAACGTCCCCAAAATTGTTGTTACTAATTCCGTTTGATCCAGGGGAATGAGCCTAGAACCTCCAAAATCCGATACCTTTGCTGTATGATTTTCATCCAATAAAATGTTTGCAGATTTTATATCTCTGTGTATTATTGGAATGGAGGCAGCAGAATGCAGATAAGCAATAGCATTAGCAACCTCTGTAGCAACCCGCAAGCAGTTCCTCCAAGTTAGCCACGAAACTGCACTTTTCGAATGGATGTGGCTATAGAGGGTACCATTTGAGATGAACCCATATACCAACAATGGTACCTCATTCTCTAAACAACATCCTAGCAGTTTCACCACATTTCGGTGGTTGATGCGAGTTAGAATGGCTACCTCATTGATGAACTCTTCGATCTGATTAGTATCACCTATTTTAGACTTCTTGATCGCTACCACGCGATTCTTGGATAGTATTCCTTTGTAAACTATTCCAGAACCGTCTTTACCGAGAATTCGATCCGTGCTAAAGTTTTTTGTAGAAGTTCTTAATTCATCAATTGAGAATATTTCTGCTGTCTGTATGCTTCCTGGATCAGTCGATGAAAGGAGTTGCTTGAACATCAAGCCGCCATTTTGATGAAAGAACTTCTCCTTCATTTTCCTGGATTTTCTTTTGTCCAGTTTTAAGCATGCCGAAGTTATTATAATGAGAAAACCTAAGATGCCGAAGTCAGTACCTTCATACAAAAAATTGGCATGCATGAAGTTGTAAGCACAATATAAAGTAGAGTAACACCGATCGACAAAAAAATATAAATTACTGCTGTGGAAACCACTTTGCTTTTTGATAGAAAAAACACCAGTCGATAGTGCCATAGGCACTTCTTGCAGCATGTATAGTACTGGTTGCTGCTATACCCATGACACCCTATCTATTAATGTATGTACGTACCCAGCGAAACCTTCAAAATGGGGAATGGTGGCTTTTGCCGAATGCAACCAATTCCATTTTTTTTTACCGTCACCATGATATCCAGATGGACACGAGCAACTGTAACTTCCAGCAGAATTACCGCAAACTCCTGAACATGGACTAGTCTTTGGATCTTCACATTCATTGATATCTGGATTAGTAGACAACTTTGATAAGCTCATGATAAACAATCATCGCTCCATTATAGTATCATTAGGATTTTGATCAACATTTTGGCCAATTTATATATATATATATATATGCATAATGTACACGAGTAAATGACAATATCCATGAACAAACTTGACGATGATCGATGTCTTGTATAGTATTTTCATGAGTGCCTTTAACTATCTTGACTAGACACTTTAATCCCCTTTTTTCATGGGAAAATAAATATATATCATGACACACATGAACTTAGGTGTGTCTAGTTAAGATCAACCATCAAAATTAAAAGATGATTGTGAATGTGTTCGGGGATATGGATCAACTTGATGCTAATAGGCCTAGTAATTATTAGGCTCTCATCCCAAGATGCATCTTTCTATCATGTTTCAATCTTAACCGTTGATTTTAACTAGACACATCTAAGCTTATATATGTCATCACATGTATTTGCTAACCCCTATGTATAATACATATGTATGTATTTTACTGAATAGATACTGACCCGTGCAACCAGGAGGAAGATAAGGATTGCCCTGGTAACCCGCCAGACAACGGCAGTGATATCCTCCTGAATCAGCCTCCGAGCAGCTTGTATTCTGCTGGCATGCATAGGTGCTCGAATTCTGCTTCGCTTGACTACACGTCTCCCCTACGATTGCCCAATCAAGGATAACGGGAAGATGATAGAAGTTTATTTTGTTTAGGTAAGCTGCTGCGTCGCTAAAATTTGGGGTGACATTAACACTGAGCTGAGTTTCATCACCGATAAACGCATAATTACACTGCCGGTAAAAAATGGGCAGGGCGGAGGTAGATTGCACGCTGATGGTGAAGTTACTTAACCCCTTGGGGAGGGGACTTTGGCAGCAGGTGTCTGCGTTACCACAATCTGGCTGCAGCCCAGCTGTGGTAGAGCAACTCGTTGCACATCGAGTACTTGCAATGACCGCACCATCCGGTCCTTGAATGGAACCTCCGAGATTGCATCCGATCACAATTAACTTGTTTGCAGTGGGTGATACAGGAAAAGGGTAAATAAACTGATTACGACCATGGATCGAAACGTAAATGTAAAAAGCACACCAGACAGTGGCCTCGTTTCTGACCCTCAACTGGGTCTCTGAAATGTCAATGATCTCGACCATCTTGGATGGATCGCGTACAGAAGATAAGAAGGCTTTCGGAGGGTCATAGGAAGAGCTGCAAAAGACCTCATACATGGAGTCTCTGGAGCAGGAGGTGCTGCCTACAACACTATTATTCATCCCAAAAGGGTAAGGGATAGTCAAATTGCCGCATTGGCGCTGGCAACCAGGCTTTGTGGTGTTCTGCGTGCTGATCATGGTTGTCGGAGCTGCAAACGAGTAGGTTATGATCACGGAGTTGGTAGCTGCACGCAGAACCGCCGTGAGGAGCCACATGTGAAGTGATTTGACTAAAAAGAAGCATATCATGGTTTTGTCAGCTTCTTGTTTGCTTTGTGAATCTTTTGTGTATATGATCAGAACCATCCTGGCCTTGTTCTTCCTTTAATAGGTAAAGGAAATGGCTAATCCCCCTATAATTTTAATTACTATATCAAATATTAAAAATAAATATATATTTAAAATCAACACATTAATATCATCCCGTTCTTATCTTTTTTTCTTTTTATTTTCCAAATTATCTTTTCTTATATAATATTTAAAATTATTTATATATTTTCATATATATATATCTATCAAACAACAAAAATAAATATATATTTGAAATCTATACATTATTATCTATAAAATAAAACTAATATTGAATAAAAAATATATTTCATAAAATATTGAAATATATCAAATTATAATATTTTATTTTCGTCAATTTTTTTGGATTTCAATCTTGTCATCTTTTTCAAATTCTGATCTTATCAACTTTTTCAGATTTCAATTTTTTTAATTTTTTCGAATTTTAATCTTCTCAACTTTTTCAAATTCTGATGTTATCAACTTTTTCTGATTCTGATTTTGTCAATATTTTCAAATTTCTTCAATTTTTTCGAATTTCAATCTTGTCAGTTTTTTCAAAAAAAATTCTGATCAATTTTTTCGTATTTCAATCTTGTCAGTTTTTTCAGATTCTGATCATATCAATTTTTTGAGATTCTAATTTTGTCAATTTTTTCATATTTCTTCAATTTTTTCGGATTTCAATCTTTTCAACTTTTTCAGATTCTGATCTTATCAATTTTTTCAAATTCGGATTTTGAAAAGTTTTTCAAATTCTTTACACTCAATTTTTCTTATATATATCTTCATTCATTTCATTTTGACTCATCATAACTCATTTGATCTCATCTATCTCAAACAACACCAATCAGAGTGTGTTTCATAAACGTCGTTATAAATATGATCAATTTCAACTCTTCATTTTCGGTAACTAGGTCTATTGAGAATGATCACGGTGGTACAGATGACGTTTGTAATAATCGTCGTGATTATACACAAGAATTTACTACCGATTAAGCTTGTAAATTTGTATGCATAATCATATAATAGATATGTATTACATTTTATAATATCATATTAATACATTATGCTATCATATTTCACAGTTTTTTGAAACGAGAGAAGAAATGTTAGCTTGGACACGGAAAGTAGGCCTTGAAAATGACATGATCGTGGCTATTATAAAGTCCAACGTATTGAGAGGCAATAGGTTGCCTAAATGTTTTTTCGGATGTGAAAGAGGAGGAAAATACAAGCCTCCACGAAATCTGATTGAAGGTCAATCCCTACAAAAAAAATACAGATACCAAAAAATGTAATTATCCTTTTGAATTATGGGATATACCACAACCTTCAGACAGTGTCAAGTGAGGGTTAAAGATCATTTGTGGTTTTCATAATCATGACCCTGCGGAACATTTCGAAGGACATGAATATCCTTTTAGGTTAAAATCACATGAAGTTGAATTTATTGTCGAAATGAGTCAAAGCACTACTCCACGAGAAATAATCTCTAATTTAAAATAAAAAGATCCCAAAAATATTAATTGTGTTAAAAGCGTATACAACACTATTCTCTCTCACAAAAAATCTAAACGAGATGGGTTTTGAGTCAACCACAAAACAAAAAATATTTGTATGATTGTCGAACATATCCTGATACCAATGAAGTCACAGATATTCTATGGGTCTATCCCACAAGTCTTGAGTTGTTTGTCAATTTTTCGTCTGTCTTAAATATCATATACCAATGAATATCGTATACCACTATTAGAGGTCATCAGCATCACATCAACCCTTGACATCTATTCTCTTATATTCTCCTATCTTCGTAGTGAAGATACATGTAAAACCCCAGAAAATTACGATCAAATAAATATAAAAATTGTGATCAAATAATAGTTCGAAAATTAATAAACATAATGAAAATATGCGTTTTTTCTTTTATAATAAATTAAAAGTAAGAAACGAATCTTATTTTAAAGTTTTGAGACGTGACGTAACGTTACGTTCATAACATTAAAATTTTTTATCACGGAAAAATTTGAAAAATTATAAGTTAATTAATAACATGATTTTTCGAGCGTGGTGGTAAAGTTTGAGCGAAGACTGTGGAAGATGTGGGATTAATTAGTGCTGTGATTAAACGGAACGTAGATGTTTTTTTTTTAAAACAACCTACTAAACTCCTTTCCCTTCTTTTCTCCCCACCGCTTCTCCTACCATCACCACTCCTCTTTCCCAGATCTAGCCACCATGCACCACACCAACTCCACCAAAGATCTCCACTATACTAGCTAAATCCCATTTTCATGTAAATCCTCTTCTTCTTATGCTTTTCATCTTTCCTTTGTCGTAACTCTTTGCAAACCAACAGCCGGGGCTGTGGAGCAGCTTGGTAAGAAAGGGAAAATCAGCTTGGATAGCAAGAAAAACACGAGAGGAAAAAGGAAGAAAGCGGCACAAGTACGTACTGATCAAAGGAGTGAAACCGAGCTAATCATACCAAGTCAAACCCGACTCAAAACCATTTAAACAAGAGGGTAAGTACTGCAAATCTCATAGCTTAGTCTCATACAGTCCATTTGTAGCTAATAACAAAAGAAACGGTAAGGAAAACACGCCACGGATGGTTAAAATACGTTTATGAGCTAAAAGACGAATTATGTTCGTGAGACCCGAAAACCTATGATTTTATATATCAAACAAGCCTAAAACTGAACAAACATGACAAAAACTAAATAAATGTTATGTTTATGAAGTTTTAGATCATTTG
>JAOVYX010001734.1:0-12389 GCA_035668315.1 Drosera spatulata | reverse complement strand
CGTGATGCTTTGGATCGGAAGCGATTTCAACTTGAGAAGATCCATACTGACGACAACGGGTCAGATATGATGACAAAAATCTTACCCATGGAGAAGTTTGACTTCTGCAGAAAACAAACGGGTATGACGATGGTCCCCACCGTTCGGGAGGAGGAGAATTGATAGTGCGTTTTCTTTTGTTTTTTTTCCTCTCCGTGGGGCCCACGTTTTTTCACCAAATGAAGCAATTCGGCAGAAGCATCAGGAGCATTTGAGAACATGCGGAAAATCAAGAGAAGCATCAGGAGAGGCGGCGTCAGAAATCAACACGGAGAAGGAATAAAAACACCATCCTCAATCCTCTATAAATAGGGAGCAAGGGGCAGAAAATTTATACAACACATCAAACACAAAATAACGCCAGAAGAGTTAGAAAAAATACCCAGTGTGGGGTATTGAGGGGTATCCTCTACGGGTATATTTTTATTCCGTTAGAGAAGAAAAATTAGTGAGAGTTATCCTGATGATTGTAATCCCCTAGCACAGTTTAGGGACGATATTTGTAATCCCTTTTTAGTGGATATTTTGGTACCGCAACGGTCCCGTGGGTTTTACCCTTTTAATTTTTAAGGGGTTTTCCACGTTAAATTTTGGTGTCGACTCTATTTATTTTTAGGTTATTTATTTATCCCATTTTTATAGCGCAACGAGAGAAAAATGCTGAGCAATTTCCGCTGCATCATATATTGACTTTTCCCAACAAAGGTCAAGATGAGTGAGTGATTGTCAAGGTTATACAATCAACGGACAAGACAATTATAATTCCTGAACCTCATTCATACATAAGGTTTTAAAGGTATCTCCCACTCCTACCACAGTTGGCATACCAGGAACCACACGCTCAACTATGGTTCATAATAAAGCCACGGGAATCAGGACAACTTTTAGCATAAACAATTTGCCAAGTCAAAGCAGGTGCAACCATTCAGTCTTCGGCATAGGTCTATTTAAGGTAACAACTACATACAAGTTTCATAAATTGAGCATCACTAAACATATATGGCAATCTACATCACCTCCTTTCCTAAAAGAAAGGTGTATCAACATACTTGTCATACAAAGATCCAACGAAACAAGGGATTAAAAGGGCCAAACAAGTTTAGAACTCACCGTTTCAGCAAGCAAAACCATTAGAAACCCAACCAATCCCAAAAATTCTATGAGCACATTGATCGATCGAAGATGAGCAAGCAGTCGTTGGAATATCTTCTACTTGAAGAAGCATACCAGGCATCTGCATTCAAGTTCACAGATCAGCAGCGGAACTTACCACCCCCATTCACCAAATGTAAATATCTCCAATCCAATATCGATAAGCAACTTCAAAAACATATAATGGAAAAAGTGATGCAAACATGTGATTTTCATTCCCTACATATAAAATCCAGGCCTTAAACAACTTCAACATCAGCAAAAATCGCAAAAAGAGCTTCAGCCATATACAACTGCAATCATCAAACAATCAAAAACCTAATCACTCAATCCCAAACCACAATCAACAAAGCAAGCACATAGTCCTCGATCACGCCAACTCAAATCAATGAATACTCAGTTGACAACTTGAGATAACAGTTTACTCCAATTCAGAATACATCAAAACAACCAAAAAGTCACCATGCGGTACCGCTACAAGAAATTGCCAAAACAAGCAAAAGTACCTTCAAAGGCAGATGAAATTAGTTCAATCTGCAACCAGGATGAAAATGGATCAATCAGCAACCAAAAATGACAACTTTCTTAAAAAACACACCGACCCAGTTCAGAATTAGAAACAAAGAACCAATCTTTCGCAGAAAATTAGGGCTCAATGGGTGTGGAGATCACTTGATTCACTTTTCTGGGTATGATGAAAAGGGAAATTAGGGTTAGGGTTTTGCTTGCATGAGGGCGGGCCTTACCCGGTACTTATGTAGAGGTAATAAACGAGCTATATCGTCAGCTCACCCCGCATGAACATGGGAGAACCCGTCGTAAAGACATGAATGGAAGTCTCTCAATGGTAGAATTGAGCTGGTACGGATTCTTTCATCCGGTTGGCTGCCCACCCGTACTACTTGAAAAACGGGAGTGAATCTCAAAGGAAATCGAGAAGGTATAAACTTCCATAGTTTGTGGGTTGGGTTCTTGTGAAAGTCGTTGAACACATGTGAAACCTCGGGATCCTCTTATTAGCTGGACGAAGGCATCAGCTTCCTAGTGATGGAGATATTTATATACATCCGGGCAAAACTAGGGCATTTGACCAAGATGGGTCGAGTAGGATCTTCCCAAATTCATTAAGTGGTTTCTATTTATATCAGTAGAGACACCCGACACCAATAGTTAATACACCTCCAAAGGCCTCATGAAATGGTAGTAAGTCATAGCATGATTTGGCGGTCCAGTTGAAAATGTTTATGTTTCATGATTTGTTGACGTAGGGATGTCTGCAGCTTTTTCAATTGGACACCTGCGGCTTTTCTTCAGTTAGCCCAACCCTTTTTCATTCTTTAGTTGGTCTGGGACATCCAAGGGGGAGCTTGCGACCTTCTTTACGTGCCTTACACCCCTGACTGTCGAGAAGAGACCCACCCGAAGAGGTGGGGATACAAATTTTTCTCGAGGGTTGAAACGGAGAGAAGTAGGTGCTTTTTACTTTTTAGTAGTGGTGAACCCTGGAATAAAAGAAATGAGTTTTGCTTTGTTCGGATATATTGACAGAGAACTAAAGATAGATTCACGAGAAAAAACGAAAAAACCAACCAAACCAATAGGTATAAAAAGATTCAATCGCAGTGAAAGCGTAGTCACAAACGGATAAGGTAGGCCAAACTGAACCGGTCTCGGGAACTCAAATCTTGACTTGAAGAGATTGGATAATAAAGGCTTTATAATAGGGAAGGAGAGATATGCTTTAGGCGGTAACATTAATGAAGATGCCATTATTTAGATTATGCACCCGAACTAATTCATCTCATATAGTATAGCATTTCTAACTTTCATTGAAGTACGTGCTAGTAGACATGTTTAAGATCCTTAACTTCTAACAAGGCTACTATTCCTAACAATAGAGTCATTATTGTCGGAGTGAATGTTGCGTGCTCTCCCATAGGTGACGATCGAAGTCTAATGGCTGAAAGCACTTGACGAAGAGGGTCACGTCTTCTATTCTAAGCGTTCGATAAAGCAGTAAAATAGTAATTTGAGACAAGAAAGCAAGTCTCCTGAGACTTAGGCCACCTATGATTCTGATTCAAAGTAGTTCGAACGAGTCCATCTTTCTGACACATGAGTAGAAGAATCCAGATAAGCTAAACTCCATTCCGAGGGAAATCTTTCTCTGTGTTGTGGGTTTAAAATACCCCACCCAACCCCAATTTAATCGAAAGGTTTTGACTCTATTTATGTGTGCATTGAATTATATGATTAAAGGCAATTTTGTTCTCATGAATGAGAAAGAGAGAAGTGACAAAAGAAAGAATAAATGATGGGGTAATTGATTGATATGATATAAAATACAGGCATTTTGATAGATTTGTTTGAAAAAAAATTCAAATAAGAAAAAATTTTATTTTTGTGACATCTCAAAAACGAAAATATTTCAATTAACTTGGGATGGATGAGGTATGTTTTTATGAGATTTAACGGATTTCCTAGTTCTACCTTCACAAAGATGAGTGTGAGTTTATTTACCTTAGGATCACGTTTGGTACCCAGGATAAGAGCAGGATAGGATAAACAATCGTGCTAATCCTTTGTTGGTAGCAAAAGTGGTTCATGGATTACTTATCTCTCGTAGTGGGATAAGGTCTCTAATCTCTTCACTATCAATCTCACCTTTCCTGTGTCACTATTTATCCCGTGTATCAGGATAAGGATTTTGATAATACAACTGACCTCTATCACCCACCCATAGCCACCCATGATCCCTTGTCTGTCGTCTGTTGTCAACCACCGTCCATCGTCGTCCTTGTTAACTGTCGCCCATTGCTGATCGTCTTTCACCATCGCCCGCCGCTGCCTGTTGTCGCCCCCATCGACCATTGTCGATTGCCATAACCCCCGTCGATCGCCATCCGTCGCCACTCGTTATTGATTGTCGCCCGTGGATCGTCGTTGATCCCCGCTGAAAGCTGCCCTTTACCAATACCCATATTTTCATAAGGTTATATACAAAATTAATGCGACCAATATTATTAGAAGTGTTATATTGATATTCGTACCAAATAACACATGCTATCCCTCGCCCATTACCGATATTATTATAAGTGTTATAATCCTGTTCCTACCTAACAACACATGCTATCGATAAGATGGGATAGTTA
Organism: Drosera spatulata; assembly: GCA_035668315.1. NCBI lineage: Eukaryota > Viridiplantae > Streptophyta > Magnoliopsida > Caryophyllales > Droseraceae > Drosera > Drosera spatulata. The sequence continues at coordinate 8,046 of JAOVYX010001734.1, read as the reverse complement.
ATTCCGCGTATAAATAGTGAAGGTATTAGTAATTTTTTTATTATGAGAAAAATACATTTAATCCCATGAACTTTCGACCTTTTGTACTTTGCCCCCCTCAACTTTGAAAATAGGCACATGCCTCCCTACGAGGGGGGTTTTCTACCAAAAAATATATTTCAGAGAGGGTCATGTTCCAAAAATCAAAATTATTTCAAAGTTTAGAGGGATTAAGTGTTTATTTCTAAAGTTGAGGGGGACAAAGTGCAAAATGTCGAAAGTTCATGGAGATTAAATACTATTTTCGTTTTTATTATTTATCCCACCTTATCCGATTTGTGTATCAAACGAGGCCTTAGGTTGTGTTTCGGAGTTTTAATAGGGAGGAAGGAGAGGGAAAGTGGGGTGAATTAAAGGAAAGGAAAGAAAAATAGAGTATATTGATTTATTTTCATTTTATTTATAAGTTTATAAGAAAAATTAGGATTATTTTACTCCTTCATATTTATGAGTTAAAAAAAAGGAGAGAAAGTTATATGGTGACATTATTATTTTGCCCTTAATTCGAGATATTGAAATTTTTGTTGTTTTGTTGGGGGTGAGTTTGTCTTTTCACCAGCTATCCCTCCCCTCCTCCAAAAAGCACCAAATTGGAGGTTTCGATTTTAGGAGCAAAGTCATCACAACTTTACTCCCAAATACTTCCTTTCACCCCCACAAAAACCTATAAACGTCATCAATAGGGAGTATTCTTCATATAATCTCTTCCTTCCTATTCACCACTCTTAAACAAAGTTTTAGTACCAAACCTTTTGTGATACTTCTTTTGTTTTATAATGAATTTTTATGCGAGTATTGAATTCATGACTATCTTTTTAAATCTCCTTGCATTTTTTTTTTAATAAAATGCAAGTATCTTTACAATTTGTAAAGATAGTAGGATTTGTTACTATTTTTAAATGTCTTCATACTAGAATGAATCTCGCCAAGCGTGGCATGATGATTGACATAACCTGCCTAATGTGTGGGAAAGAAGCGAGACACAAGCTCAATTTTTGACACCGTTGCTCATTTGATATGAACCTGATACATGTCCAAATAATTTTCACCAATGGCTCTTCAATACTAGGGAGAGACTGAAACCCAAAGAAGCAACAGAGATGACGACTATCCTGAACTGCATTTGGTTTAATCATAATTCCAAAGTTCATGGAGACAAGGAAACAGTAGCCAGTGCCATCGTTGGCCTAGTAAAAGCCAAGGTAGCCGAATTTCAAAGTGTGAAATCAAGCAATGGGGAAATAGCAAATAAAGCTCAGGAGTGAGAAATAGCAAAATGGACATTACCCCCATTTGGACGACTGAAGATCAATGTATATGTTGCAACATGAGTTAAAGACATGACTACCATTGAAGGATGCAAGGAGTTTTGGGAACAAAATTGGAAAGCACTCATCTCAGTCGGGAGTAGTGGAGGCCCTTGTAATCAGAAGTATCTTGGAGATAGCGAGATTGATGAGCATGAATCGTACAATTGTCGAATCGGATTGTCGCATAGCAGTGGAGATGCTCACCAAATGCGAATGGGAGAAGGCTCATCAAGGAGAAATTTTATGAAGGTTGAATCGAATTTTAGAAATTTTGTTACTCGTGGGTTCCTTGAGAGGCCATGCATGTGAGGCCTTTTGTAGCGTTTAAAAATCGCTAGTAAACTGTCAAAAACTACTACAATAGACCTACAATAGTGTTTAGGCAACCGTCCCTTCGCCATAGCACGTTATAGTAGCGGTTTCTTGATGTATAGCAATGTTTCCTATAAATGCTACCGTAGACCTTATTACAGCCGACAACGGTGCGCCTCTGGTGACCAACCGACAGTGGAGCACCAAAGATTGACCCAACAAGCTTTTATAAAATATTTGATTTTTTTGCACTTGAGAGGATTCGAACCGGCGACCTCCACGAAGTAAGACACATAGTAGAACATTGTGAGAGATGAACTTTATGTTCTCCTTTTTGCTTTTATTTGATTTATAATTTTTCTTGCAAAACTGTAGTAGTGGTTACAACAATTTAGGCAGTGGTTGTAAATGCTGTTATAGATCTGTCTATGGCAGCAATTGTAGATGCTATCATAGATACATCCATGGTAGCGTTTTTCTTAAGCGTTGCAAAAAAAAAAAAAAAAAAAAAAAAAAAAAAAAAAAAAAAAAAAAAAAAAAAAAAACGCTACCGTAATGATCTATTGTAGTGGTTAAACAATGACAGCGGTTATCTGAACGCTACCATAGATTCACGCCTAAGTTTTTAATCAAAATCTATAGTGATGGTTATAAATCTATAGAGGCGGTTAAAAACCGCTAAAAAGTAAACGTTACCAAAGGTCTAACATGTTGTAAAAGCGGCCCACAAAATGGGGTTGTTTTTTAACCTCCGAATGTTACCGTAAAGGTGGATAGGATACTGCCCTACCTGATTATGTAATCAAAATTTGTGCTGATGAGAGTATTATGACTTAACCCAAAATGGGTTTTTTGTTTTAAAAAAAAGGAAGAAACTTGTTGCTATTAAATGTTTATATTTAAAATCAATTGACAATGAGTAGAATGGCTCGTGATTTATAAATTTATTATAATATATTCGTCTTATCCGATTTTGGGTGACGCGGAGTGTTGGGTCGTTGGACCTATTAGGCTCTGACATCATATTAAATCTCTGGATTTTAACTCAAAACTAATTAACAATAAGTGAAGTGATCCAAGATCTATATATTATAATTCAAAGAATACAATGATATAGGCTAGAAGGGGAGGGGGTAAAATAGGCTATATGGAAACCTTTTCAAGTTCTCAGTGTGTAGTTTACCAATGCTAGTATGATAACTTGTGCATTGCGGACTAAGGAAAATAGACTGCACTAGAGATTTGTATCTCTGGTTGATTTACTTGTGATTTCAGTGTAAAGCTAACAATTTAAAATAAAAATAATAAAGAACACGGTAATTTATATTGGTCCAGATGACATTGTTAATTGAAAAATAAAGCTTAATCTAGTCTTCCATTGATAACCAGTTTACTCAAAACCTAGAGGTACTTCATGATTTGATTGTTTATGGCTTACAACAAACTCTTTACAAGCACCATTGGACTGGGTAAGAACAATCAACGACACTCTGTGCACATATCCAACTCTTGCTCTGCTGCAGTAAGGTTCTTGATGTAGACTAATGAACTACTTTCTTTTGATCTTCTATTGAGCAATAAATGATTGCACATTGTTTGTAGATGATCAACTTCTCAGCTTGTTATCACTCTTAACACAATCGTCAACCTTATTTGTGTGGAAAAGATCTCCTTGTATAGGCAAAGGGATCATGCAACCCTTGACTGTAGTGTCATGTTGACATCTATCATTTTGTCCTCTGTAAAATCTTTTATGATGTTGACAGAGGATACTCTCTGCAGCCTCCATCTCAATCCTTGTTTGAAGTCATGAATCATCGATTTGGCCCTTACCCTAATCCTTCCTTTGTTGCTCGAGTCAGCCTGCTGTATTCCCATTCTACTGCACTTCAATCTCAATCGTAAGTTAGCCATACTGTAACCAACATTCTGCTACACTTTGATGTACACTCTGGATCTTCGAGGTACTTGGTGCTCATCTGACTGATTCTTGATTCTTTTACCACTAATACTCATATCATCTATTATATTCCAAACTTTGAATATTGAATATATCTAATGATCTAGTTGGACTACATCGCTGATCCTCAACCTGTTACCATCTCTGCTACACACCAATATTGCATTAACTATCCTAGTTTTAAGCCTATACAGATTGATAAGTCCTTAAATAATGGTCTTTCCTAAATTATTTTCCTTCCATTTCAATGAATAAAGTTATATTTTTATGGTTTTTAGCTTAGTCTTAATAAAATGTTGGTACTGTTTTCTTTTTGGTGTTTTTATAGAGATTTAGATGGATTTATGCAATAAATGACGAATGATCATGGTGTCAAGTGAATATCGATACTTTTGAGCTTTGAAGATGTCAAAGAAAGTGATTTTACTATTAACATATGAAGACCTGATGATTTGATTATTTTCGAAGCAAAAGTAAAATAAAAGGAGTTGATTTTTTTGGTTTACGACCATTATTAGCAGTTCATGGTCGTGAAATACAATTTCTAGAAGACAGAAGCTGAAATACACCATCACGACCATGAAGAGGAGATGTCACGCCCGTGACGTGTGAAAATAGGAAACATTCCTGATTTGATTTTTAATAAGTTCATTATTGATGGTTCACACCCGTGATTGATGACATCAGATCTGATCTAATTCGTCCAAAAGGTAGGTGTCTTTATTTTCTATAAATACCTATGCATTTTTGTTCAGAGACATACGCTCTTCTCAAATGTTTTGTTTCCTTTCAATTCCCTTTTTTAGATTAGAGTTATTTAACAAATAGATCTAGATTTGATTTAGGTTTTCTCATCAGATCTAGATTGTGACTATATCAACAGAGATTGAATTGCTCATTATTATTTCATTCATGAGATTTTGGATTCACTACTAGTGAAGTGATGGATTTATCATTCTCTTGTCTTTTGATTGTAATTACGATAATCTTCATTATGACAATTGATGCGATTGTGATGGATGTCATATGTAGCGAGTAGATCTAATTAGTAGGACCATATGAGTAAATCTATAGGCATTATAGATAATGAGATTATGAACTTAATTAATTAATTATACTTGTGATTATTATGTCATGTCTATGCTTAATTCTAATCATGACATGAATTTGAATTATGAGATTATGAGCTTAATTAATTAATTATACTTATGATTATTATGTCATGTCTATGCTTAATTCTAATGATGACATGAATCTGAATTAGCTTGATCACCTAATTTAGAACTTAATATGAAAAGCCAATGTTTAGTTTTTATTATTCACATAAAGTAACAATTGATGATTAGGACAAAAATTTTGTTATCCTTCTGTAAGTCTTAACGCATCAAATAAAACTGAGAAGAAAAAGGGGTGTGAATAGGCTAAATGAGATTTTAAATATCCAAGGTTCTTTGCTTTACTCTATTGACATTAGTAAAGAACCTTTGTTGACTCAGTAGAGTATGTGCTCTACTCAGTTATAAGGAATTTGTCTCTCTTGACTATATGACATTTTAACCTATTTGTTTTTACCTAGTTGTTCTAGTTAGAATAATCAATCAAAGATAAATAGAAAAAATATAAAATGCACCAATATTTATAATGATTCTGACATTAGAGTTCAATTGAACTCTAAAGCATAAATTCACTCTTCCTTTAGTGGTCGATGTAACCAAAATAAGAGGCATTTCACAATGGTTGGGCTTTTGGTTTACCCTTAGTCTTTCTTACAGAGTACACAGCTGATGCAGTCTACAACACTAAATGCCTACCTTGAAGAGATTCTTTAGAGCTCTCCTAATTTCTTCATTAAACCAGTTAACCTCTAACTAGACACCTTCTTCAGGTATTTGTGAGCCTCTGAGTCGTTTGATGCAGCACTATGTACAGCTAGATTGATCTTTTCTTTTCATAGCATGGTAAATGCTTGTGTGTATACATTTAGATCCACCCTTCAAGTTCTGCTGCCACCCCATATTTATAGACAAGTAGCCATTGTCTTGTTTGTGCTTGAAAATAATCTCAACCTTCTATTTCGATCCAGAACCGTTGAAAAATTAGCTCCCAACGCTCTTGAAAATGACCTGAGATAATCTAGCCTGTAAACTCCATCGCTGTGTCGCATAATGTTTTGTCATGTATTGAGCTCTATTGTTCTCCTCTACTGACTTGTTGGCAGTAGAACACTTAACCTCCTATATGGAACCTTCTCTTCTGATCACATGACTGAATCCATTGTGTTAAATCTGAAATCCACTATGCTGTCTTGTTCTACTCTTCTAACCTGAAGATCTCATCTAGTCAATCTACACTCTGTTGATCCACTAATCTGCGCTCTCTAGATTTACTAATCTTGGCCCTTTTGTTCTGTAGGTTTGAACCTCTATTGCCTCGGTGATTTCCTTAGAACTGTTTTGTTTATCACTAATTTCTAAAGCTTTTGGTCCAACAATCTCCCCCTAATTTAGTGATAACAAAAAACTTCTAGATGTACACAAAATCTATGGTTTGCTCAAGATAGAAAAGTTTGATGATTTGTTTTTGCAGAAGTGAAACAAACTACTTGACTTTTTTTTTTTCTATCTCGTTTCTCTATTGTAGTAGTCATCCCTTTTACCTTTCTTAGAGTCCCTTGGTGGAGATTTGGATCTTCCCCTGCATTTGAGTTCGTATCTGAAGACATCTGTGTTGTTACTTCTGTTGTCCTTCCTTTCATCTCTCCTTAGCTGCTGATGTCCACTTCACTGGTTATAGGAACCCCTTCTACTCTACTATGCTTCAGAAAACCTTTGTTGACTCTCAAGTCTATGTTGTTGTCCTGTGAAATCCTTGTAGAATTGAGCATGATATCCTTCTCTTTTGATCCTTTAATGTCTCTCCTGTTACTATTAAGCTCTTCGTTTTGCTCGCTCTGATGGAGTCAACTTTGCCACTTCTTATGCAGCAATCTTTACAGGAGTGTAGATTCTATCGAATTCTACTGCTGGCTGTAATAAGATCTACCTTGCTGCCTCTTCTTTTGACTCTTGTGTTTGCTCTCCCTTTTCGTCATCACCAATTGAGGGGAGAGCCTACAGTGTCTACATTAAACTGAATAGCGACCAAGTTATCTGATGTCTCTTTCTTATGTTCGTTGACAGCAAAAAGGATTTCATCCATCCTTTGGTTGAGATGAAACCTATCATGCTCTTGAATGTCAATCAAGGACTTGAGTCTATCCTTGACTATATCAAAGTCCTTGGATTATTTCTTGTGATGTGTGCCCAAGGCGAGTTCTATGGTTAGCTGTGCTGCGAAAGCTTCTAAGTGGCTTTGTCAACTAGAAGACTGATGTGTAGGAAATCACACATCATTTCGTTATTTTAAACGTTTGTTTTATTCCATCAATGTCGTCTAAATTACATTTTTAGTGTCGTTTTGTCTTGGAATGTGATACTACTGTGCTTTGATGTTTTATGGCAGATTGGCTTGGAATTTGAAGCAAAAATGAAGAAGAATGAAGAGATTGGCAATTCACGAACTCGAAAAGCGACATTTCACGTTTCATCGCCATTGCACGTGCTTCGAGTGTTTTTACGACAATCTTTCACCATGTTTAGCTAGATTAATGTGTTTAGATGACATGTATAAGTTTTGGGAATTTTTTGACGTCATTTGGTATTTTTAGTTTTAGTTTTAGGATAACAGGTACCCTTGTCGCGGGTGCCACGTGAATTTTTCCAAAAATCCAATTTTTAACCCTGTCGCGGGCGCGACAAGCCTGGTCGCGGCCGCGACGATATGCCAGATGCAGGATGTTGAGTTTCAGCCGTCAGATCAATTCGGTTACGACCCCTCGTCTATAAATACCCTTCCTAGGGTTGAATGAAGCATAGAACAGCAGAGAGGAACCTCAGTGAGGCAGAGACGGCTGAGAGGACGAAAGACGAAGGAAAGACGGGTTTTTGGAGAAGGGATTGACGTAGTCCTCGTCCGCAACGCTTAGGGGATTCATTGGATCAGTTTTGGAACGCTTCAAACATTGTATAGCTTCTGTTCTTTAGTTGCCTAATTGATCAGAATGTTTATATGCTTTGTTATAATCAATTCCATGTCTTATTCTTTGAATATGCGTGAGTAGTTCGATAAAAGGGATGCGTTGATGAGTTTTGAATGATTAGATCATGAGATATTGAACCTATAACTCTAAACCAGAGGTTTTGTGATGATTAAATGATGCATGAAACCTATTAGAATCATTATATGACATGTGTATGCTAGATTGATCACCTAAATTGCATATGTTAACGCTATAAATCATGCTAATTGATTTAGTTAAGTAACTAATTGATATAATATGATTTAAGCTAATTGTCATATACAATCAATGGTTAATAATGCATGTAA
>JAOVYX010001733.1:0-12393 GCA_035668315.1 Drosera spatulata | reverse complement strand
CATGCATTTGATACCATTGATTGTATATGACAATTAGCTTAAATCATATTATATCAATTAGCTACTGAACTAAACCACTTAGTATGATTTATAGCTTTAACATATGTATTTTTGGTGATCAATCTAGTATACAATATTATATGATGATTCTAATAGGTTTTATGCATCAATCTTTCATTGAACACCTCTGGTTTGTATTAGGCATTCAACATCTCATGGTCTAATTACTTCAAAACTCATCAACGCATCCCTACTATCGATCTACTCATACATATTCATGGAATAAAACATGAAATTAAACATAACAAAGTAAACAAACATTTTGATCAGTTTGACAACTAAAGAATAGAAGTTATACAGTGCTCGTAGCGTTCCAAAGCAAATCCAATGAGTTTCTATGCGTTGCGGACCAAGACTACGTCAATTCCTTCTCCAAAACCCGTCTTTCGTCCTCTGGGCCGTCTCTACCTCCCTGAGCGTCTCCTCTTCTGATTGTTGCTTGGAATAACCCTAGGAAGAGTATTTATAGGCAAGGGCTTGCAAGCGAATCGATCCGACGGCTGAAACTCATCATTTTGCATCTGGAGTATCCTCGCGGCCGCGTCCAAGCCTGTCGTGCCCGCGACACCATTAAAATCCGGATTTGAGGGAATATATTCATCGTGCCCGTGGCAAAATGCCTCGCGTCCGCGACATCACCATGCCCGCGACAGCTGGTCGTGCCCGCGACAGCCATGTGCAGCAAGCTTAAAACTAAAATTAAAAATACCAAATGACGTCCAAAAATTCTAAAAACTTATACATGATATCTTGGCACACTAATCTAGCTAAACATGGTGTAACATCGCCGTAAAAACTCTTGAAGCACGTGCAATGACGATGAAAAATGAAATGCGGCTTTTTGAGTTCATGGTTTGTCATTTTCTTCATCCTTCTTCATTTTTGCTTCAAATTCCAAGCCGATCTGCCATAAAACATGAAAGCACAGCAGTATCAACATTCTAAGACAAAAAAACACTAAAAATATAATTTAGACAATACAAAAAGGAATAAAAAAATATTTAAAATAAAGAAATGATGTGTGTTTTCATACACATCAATACACATACGTGCACCTGATGTTGTGAATTCCATCCCAAGTAAACACACGATTGCTGACATGTACACGATGCACCAAGCGAACCGGACACAACAAGAGAACTCACCAGAATCCAATCTTAGGAGCCTAGCAGTAGTTATTGTTGAACACATTGTATTCGATGATGACCTGACATGCCGTCCATTAGTATGTTTTCGATGGTTGTGTATTCAATATCACATAGAAGTCCTGCAATGTTATGAAATCTAATATCAACAAATTATTATCTCTATTTTGTATTCAATCCGTACGTTGTGTATTGGTCAGTATATAGATATGTATGTGCACTATATAAATATGTATGTGCACTATATAAACATGCTTATGGGTAGTATGCAGTTATGGATGTCACGTATATAGACATAAAGTATAGCACATAGAAGTCTTATTCATTTTAGGAAAGAGTTATAGGACCTGACATCATCAACAAGATTTACATACATCAAGAATACATCAGGAGTTGGGAATTTGAAGCCTATACCCCAGGACAAGATTACATCACCTAATTAGGAGTGCAAGAATCCCAAATATCGCCATTTATACTATCACATACTTTTAAATCCCTATAATAATTTCTTAGTTTTTCAAACGGTCAGCTTATTCATTACACGAACAACGACAATTGCACATATTTCTGGGATCAACAACACCTTGAACACCTCGACCAGCAATTAGATTGCACCACGCGAAGAAATTGCAATGTTCGCACTTGAAGAACAATCTCCCTTTCGTGCTCCTATCTAGTCCAACAATTCGAATTGGTGGTACCGTCCCACAAGAATAATATACAGAGACAAATTTTAGGTGTGAATCTAGTTGTGGACGACCACCAGTAAATGAGTGTTACGAATTCATGGTAGAATCTTCAGATCTGAAATGGAAGAGACGAATAGATGGGTTCGATTAAGGTTATACAAGGATGAATTTTTCAGATCTGAAATGGAGGAGAGGAGGAGATGAGTTCGATTATGGTTAGACAGGGTTGAATTGGCGGAACTTAAATGGAGAGGAGGAGATGGGTTTAATAAGGGTTACACATGGGTTAATTGGTCAAAGAATGTTAAACGTATTTTTTAGGGTTTGCAGGGTTTAGGTTATAGGGTTATAGGGTTTCATGCAATCACTGTTTGGGTTTGTACAAGCATTCTATGGTGTATGATATTCATAGAGTCAGAAACAAATCTTGGCCGTTCGATCTAGGTTTCATTCAGAAGTGTGAATATCGATCGTTGATGTATCTTTTTGAATGTTAGTTTTAGTTAAAAACAAGCTTTCAGTACATATGCCCACACAAGAGGAGTACATCATGGCAAACTTCAGTATATCATCACAACAATGCAATACATCATCAAAACAATTCAGTATATCATGACCAAAAACATGTAATACACATAACATTCAAGCATCAGTTATCTTCATCCTCAATTTGTGGAGCTTTGCAGCATGTATGTGTCGAAGAATTATCAAAACAATCTTGACACCCTTTTTCCAAATATCGACATGATCTGTCCAACCCCATGCATCATCCATAATGGCCTTAGCCCACATACACACAAACACCCCACAACCACGACCATCCTCTTGTTGGCGACATTCCCTCATTTATTCTACTACCAATGGGTGCATCTCAATTCCAAATGCCCCACTAATATAGTCTATAAAAAGGATGATTTAGCAAAATTTAGATCCACATTATCAGAAAAAAGGAACAAAAGTCTGTGAATAAACAAAATACGCACCAAATCTTTCGAAAGCTGACGACTTTTCTCGTTGTCCTTCTCCCACAAGGAATCATAGTGACTAAATTTGTTCTCTTTCACATTCAATATCAACAAACACCAATGCCATCTATCCTTCACATGAATAGGGAAAAACAAGTGCCGACAAGCAAAAAAACGTTCCTTGTCAATACATACCATCCATCGCTGGACCGGACGAAAGAGAGCACACAACTTCCCCTTCTTATAAGTCGTCTTCTTGACATTAACAGTATGTGCACGACACCCTAAGAAGAGTTCAAATAAAAACAATGATTCACTAAAATTGCATGTACAATCACGACAGATATCACAATCACGACCTTCATGTACAATCGACAGATAAGTGTTGATCAACTCTCCATCCATACCATACCTACACAACACAGTCCAGATGGATTTTATCCCTAAACAATGAAAAGTTTCTTTATCCGTATGACTCCATACAATATCGCTACATAAAATTAGATGTGAAGAGTTACATCGTAAAATTAAAACCTACCAATATATGATACCAACAACAAACAAACAAGCAAAAATGAAACATTTTTACCTCAATTTCCCTTTGTTTATGTATTATTCCAAAAACTTCTGATCCACCTCATCAATCACAAACCAAGTTGACAATTTCTTCAGTGCTCTTAATACCTTGGTGACTCCTTTGTTATCTTGTGGTGTCACCCTTTGGAATGATGTTTGTTTCTTTCTGTCACGTCTATTTTTCACAACGTCCGCGATAGATTCCTCGCTTTCCGAAGCGATAGCTAGGACGATTTGTTCTTTGACAGCAGTTTCATTTCCTTCGTCATCAGTTTCAGGAACGACATCCACATCCTCTCCTTTGTCATGCTTGTCAATTCCCTCATCTTGTGGCTTAGAAGGTGCAATCTTTTCCTCTCCTTCATCACGTTGGGTCTGTTCATTTTTCTCATGATCTTCATCCTCTACCTCTGCATCGTGAAAGGCATTCAAAGTTTCGTTAATAAGGCTAGTAGCAATATCAAATGCTGACTGAAATTCAATAGCTTTCTCACTCTTCTCAACAACGTTCTCTATAGCATCATACACAGCATCATCAACCTTCTCACCCTTCTGACCCTTATCAACATCAATCATCTCACAATCATCCATAGACTTTTCACCGACACCATCAGCCTTCTCAGCCTTGTCACCCTTCTCACCATCAAAGATTTCACCAACACCATCAACAACCCTAGCCTCGGCCTTGTCATCCTTCTCACAATAATCAAATTTTTTAGCAACACCTACACCATCACCCTTCTCAGCCTTCTCAGCCTTGTCAGCGTTATCAGCCTTATCATCTTCACCCTTCTCACCATCACCTTTCTCACTATCACCCTTCTCAGTTTTGTTAGCTTTCTCACCCTTATCAGCTTCACCCTTCTCACCATCACCTTTCTCACTATCACCCTTCTCAGTTTTGTTAGCTTTCTCACCCTTACCCCCAATATCATCATAAACTGCATCCCAAACGGCATCATCCTTCTCATACCTTAATTTCATCTCTCTTTCCCAGTGATCCTCCTCCTCTACTGGACCTCTTGCGTTCCATGGCTCCCATCCATCATGAGTCTCTACAGGCTTCTCCTACCTTGACACATACTCATTTCTTGTTTGACCATCCCTTCTTAACAACTCCACCAACATCTCCAAATAAATAACACGCTCTGCAAGTGCTTCTTAGGACTTCAAAGTGGATAAGAGAAGTTTAGCTGATTATAAACGATAGTATATAACATAGACAACCTACAATCTACAAACATACAATACAATACATATCATCATAATTGTAGTAAACAAAAACAAATACAAAGCACACATTTACAAAAATACAATGCATAAACACTAGTACATAAATATTGATTATATTTGGAGTGCTATAATAGAACAATATACGAAACATAAACAAATGAACCATTAATTTTCACCTCATCAGGTTGCCTATAAGGTGCACCTATCAGTAAGGCTTGTTCCTTTTTGCTGGGGACGAAAGGGATAATTTTCCTAGTCGAAACTTGCGATAGCAATTTCAATTTCGCATCAGGGGTGCTCAAGGCTTTCTTCTCCTTCCAACAAAACAATCTTGGAATGCTTACAACACCGATAGGACTCAACATTGTACCCTCCAAGTGCTCATTCACCCAAACCTGATTTCATAAACATATTACTCATAGAGCTGCATATGGATCATAGTTCGAATGTAACATAGACATAAACAAATCATACCAATAATCCAACACAACAACCATCAAGATATGCTCCTTTCGAAGAAGAACCTTCACCTTCCATCACTTCCATCCTCCGTGTTGCCTTAACCTCTAGTTCTTTGTATTTAGGGATGGAATCGAGTAGAAAATCATAAACCGTCGTGCCCCAAGCATGTTCTTCTATGAGGCTCGAATCATCCACATAGGAGAAACAAAATCTAGGAGTATAGTAGGTCAACTTCGTAAATAAAATATAATTAGAAAGTAGTAATACAAACATCCTCACAAAATTATCAGAATTAACCTTATCCTCGGCTGTCGCAAACTCAAACATTCGATCACAACGCAAACTTTTCGTGGCATTCTTCTCATGGCCATCGAATACAGAATCAAAGGTCGAACTCTCATACTTCCCATTGATATTTATGTTCAATCTGTAGCATCACAAGCCAACAATAACTGAATTCTTCTCTCTCATGAAAGGGATGAATCTCTTTTCTACCCCAATTGTCACACCCGGAGGATCACAAGAAAATCGACTCAAGATCGCTTTGAGTCGTGATGTACTAACAAGTATCCTAGGGTTATCAATAAAATGTGCAAAAGGGGCCCGTCTCAATTTTTTCATACAAATTTCAGAAACATTTGCCCTCAATACTTCCATTAGATTGCTAAAAAACGTTAACGAATAATTCTTTCGATTTTATCCTTTCTTCAATTTCTTCTTCACAGGCTCCACCTTCTTTCTCTGAGGCTGCAATTTGGTCCCGTCATGTCCCGCTTTCATTTACTCTAGTTTCTTAGGGCTCTTAATTCCACGTTTTCGCTTCGAATTTGCTTTCCTTGACTCCGGTTTCTCACAAACCTTCAAATCTACCGCCTTGTCTCTGTAACATGCAATGAAAAGAACAATATGCCTTGAATTACAGTACTCCATGACCAACACAACAAAATTTTCCAATTTTCCTTTCGATACAGTACTTCATAACACAAAAAATAACAAAATGGTTCCAATTCTTACCTATTCTTCGTCATTTCCATCAAATCACAAACGAAACCAAGAGTAAAGAACAAATTTCTTCAAGAATTGGTGGGCTATGGTTGGTTCGTTTCAGGTTTGAGTGACAAATCGAAAGGAAATTGGTTGGATTTGGCTTTGATTTTTGGGTTGAAATTCGATGAGCAGAGGGTTGGATTTGGTTTTTGTTCGTTTCTTGTTTGAGTGACAAATTGCGTCTCGGACGATAATAGTTAGGGTTGGTTTTGGTTTGGATTTTTTAAATGGTAAATATTGGCAAAAATTGAAATGGGGGTTTAGTGTAGATAGGTTATTTATTAGGGGATAAAATGTAGTTCAATTTTTTTTATAAAAAAAAGTCTAAGTTGATCTTCTATTGGATATTTTAATTAAATTCACCCAAAATGAAAACCTTAAAACCGAGATAGGAGCACATGAATAGATGTAAAAATAACCTTTTTATTTATTTATTTTTGGTTAAAAAAAAACCCTGTTCCTTTGTCATCCAAAGCCCCTTGAAAACCCACAGGTTTAAGCGTTTCGGGGAGACAAAGACGCCGTTCACTTGCAATGGCAACAATCTCCTTGAAATCAACTTGCTTCCTGCAACACCCAAAACGTTTCCAAACCCGTTCTCCTTCGTCTCCTCACAAATCACCTCAAACCCTTCTCGTCAAATCATCATCGTCGTCAATCACTGTCATGGCTTCTCTTGCTAGGTCTCAAACCCTTGGGATCTCAGAGACGTTTACCAGATTGAGAGAACAGAAAAAAGTAAGCTTTGGAGTTCTTTCTTTGTTATTTTGTTGGATTGAGTTGTTGGTTAAGTTCCTTTTTGTAAATTCGAAGTGGGTTTTGTGTTTGTGGTTTTATGGGTTTGTATATAGTTGTGGGGTTTTTGGAGGTGGAAGTGTCCGGTGATAATATTGTGTGGTTGAAATAGTGTGAATTTCGGTGGAGATGTGTGCGAATTTGATCGATCGATGTATATTCTATTGTTCGATTGAGATCAATGGTATTGAAGGTCTGCCAGCGATTTCCTTTCCGTTTCTATCGTCGATCACTACTACGTTTTAAATTCTCTGTGATTTGAAGTGTTATGCGATTCGATTGGAGGCAACAAATTAGAGTCTCTGATGCGCTTTTATTAATAGCGTTTTCGGTGCTGTACGTTGCCGATAGCCAAATGGAGCCAGGTTCTGGCATTGACCGTGCTCTAATTTCTGTGGTTCTATGCAAATCATAGACTCCCACATCTCATCACTCTAATCTGTCTGAAACGTTACCCAAAAAATGATAGTTTGATAATTATTAGAATGTCAATTCTACCAGATTGAACTCTTTTGAAACCTCATTTTGTATAAGCTACGAAGGTTAAACTTTCTTTGACATTTTGTTTGAGGATAGAGGGAAGTGCTGACATCATATATGTGTAGCCAATCCCCTTTTTTTCCCCTTTCTTTCGGTAAGTGTTGTGGCATCAGCCCAACAAGATTGGCTATCGATAAAGTGGAATACGTCGATTAAGTACTCTAACAATTTAGGACAAGACTCTTCCGGTTTATGTACTCAGGTCTTAGGAGTGATGTAGAACGAGGGAAGAAAAGAGAAAATTAGGATAGATTAGAGAAGAAAGGAAGATCTTAGGAGGGAAATCAACACAACATTTTTATTCATTCAAGCTTAAAGTTTGATACGATACAATACCATGGTATTTATAGGGGTTGATCAACTAAGCAACAAAGAAAGATCAAACAAAGAAAATAACAAAACATACAAGCGTGAAAGAAGATCACTCCTAAATCTCCAATTGCACGTCTAAATCCTCAAGCATGGAAAATCAAGATATTCACTTATGTTGTTCGGATTGTGTGGACTTTCTTCGGCCATAGGCGTTCTTGAAGAAAGGAGATGGCTCGCCATATTCCCCTCGGCTTGAAAAGAACTCGACTCAGGAGAGTTATGCTCAATGTACCACGTCAGGAAATTAGCATCAATGGTACGAAAATCATCTTCCGAAAGTCAAGTGTTCTCTGACTCAGGTAAGCTCTTCCATTTGGCCAGAGAGCAACAAAATCCACCATGTGAAGATGCAACAAACTCATCAGATAGAACACTCTCGATGGAAAAAGACCTCTGAGGAAAATCGGGAAGCGATGCTAGTGTGGTCCTTGCAAAATCTTGAGCGGACAAAGGAGGCTCGAAGGTGCCTCGATAAAGTGACAAGTCATCCACATTAAAAACAGGACTAATACTCATATCATCAGGTAAATCAAGTAAATAAGCATTAGGCTCAATCTTTTAGAGTATAAATTTAGGGCCAATAGATATAGCATGAAGCTTTTTGAATGTGTGTTTAGGATATCGCTCAGGCTACAAACGAACCATGACATACTCACCCTTTTGGAACTCTTTTGCTTTTCGATGTACATCAGATGCAAGTTTATAGTTCATATTACTCGGTGTAATTTTTCGCCTAATCTCAGCATGCAAGTCATGTATACGGTGTGTAAAAGATTCAATAGGCTCAGAAATACGAACATCAGGGGGAAGGGGAACAAGATCAATAGGGATATGAGGAGAATATCCATGGACAACCATAAAAGGACTCATGCCAGTAGAAGGATTAATCGAATTGCTATAGACAAACTCAGTAATAGGTAAGATCGAATCCTAGGTACCCTGTTTTTCCCCAACAAAATTTCGAAGAAGTTTTCCTACACTGCGGTTGACTATCTCAGTCTGTCCATTAGTTTGTGGGTGAAATGCAGAGGAAAACATTAATTTGGTACCACATATTTTTCATGATATCTTCCAAAAACATAAAAAAAAAAAATAAATCGCACATCTCTATCAGACACAATGGAAGTGGGTAGACCATGTAATTTGACCATACCTTTGAAATACAACTTAACAACTTGGACAGAGTCATTAGCTTTGCTGCAAGGGATAAAATGTGCCATTTTGGAGAATCTATCAATCACAACAAGAATGGAATTGTGACCTCGAGTTGTTTTTGGGATCCCGAGAACAAAATCCATACTGGCATCTCTCCATGGTTCATGTGGGATAGGCAAAGGAGCATTAAGGTCCGTGTTATGTTTTGTTGTTTTTGCTAGTTGACCAATGCGACATTGTGACACAATCCTAACAGCATCTCGTTTTATGCAAGGCCAATAAAGTCTATCCTCGAGCAAAGCAATGGTCTTATCATTTCCTTAATGACAAGCTTCTCCGAGGCACCGGAGATGAGGTAACTAATGGAATGCTAGGCCAGGGAGAATCTGAAAAACTACGAGAAATTGGGCATGCCCAGAAACACGGAGATCGATTCCGATGATGGGTTTGATTTGGGACGAAATCGGAGACTAAAAAATGATACTTATATGGTGGTTTCTGGTGGAATTGATGGGATTCGAGCTTCAGGGTTGGACAACAATGGGGATATGACGATTCCAGCGGTGATGACGGCGGTGAAATTGGCTAAAATGAAAGGGAAGGCGGTTGATACTCGAGATTATGTATGGTATCCAGGAGAACATGATGAGCCCGCTCGTAAGCAATCAAGAAACGGTGCACTGTCGTCCCATCCTCGTTGGCACAATGGGCGAGTTCATGTGGATGAATGGATGAGTGGGTGCAATTTTGATGGCAGAATCGGAGGAGGGGAGGGTTGGGGTGGTCGAAGGTAAGGTGGTGACGATTTTTCATGGTGGAATGAGATGAGTGTGGGGTCGATGGTGGAGTGGGAATGAGGGATGGAATGCTTGGTGTTGGTGGTGGTGGATTAATATGTTTGGGGAGTGGTGATAGTGGTGGTGGATTGCTGGTGGTTGTCGGCTACTAGTGGTGGTCGATTGTTGGTGGTGGTGGGTTGACGGTGCTTATGAGTCAATGGATTGGTGGTGATTGGTTGTTAACGGTGGTGATTAATTGTTTGGGATGATGGATGAATGGGTAGGAGATGATTGTTTTTTTGTTTTTGATTTTTTTTTTTCTTTGTAATTTTTAAAAAAAATTTACTTGATGAAAAAGTTGTTTTTTTTTTAAATTTTATTTTATGGATTAGACTAATAGAGTTAGGGTTTAGATAACGACAGGAGTGTATCTGTATATTTTCAAAGTTTGGGTGTTTAAGTGTAACCAGTAGAAAGTTTAGGAGGTTTTTCTGTAATTTTCCCTGAAAGAAAAACATGCACTAACTATGTTGAGAGACTAAAATTATCGGGAATAATATTTCGTTATAAATTAACACTGTTGCAAACGTCAAGCATTTAAACACTTTTTTTAAAAATGTTTTTTTGTGGAATATTGGCTGGGCTAATAAGGAGAAAATTTTAATTGGTCCAAATAAATATTTACTGATTACCCGAGATATGAATATGACTTGAATTTAAATGGGAAGAAAGCACTTACCAGACTAAGAGCAATTTTAAGGTGAGATAGGCTCCATGTTATCCATAACCAGCAACACTCCTCCAATTTAATTGTTCTTGCAACTTCCTCTTGAATTCGTCAAATTAAATGCTAAAAAATCCTTCAAGATACTACCTAATCACCTTGTTAAGCGTTTACTATGTCACAAGTACGCAAGTGAACGTGTCGCTTATCAAGTAATAAATGATATTATTGTCCCACGAGGAAATAGGTTCCTAACGATTTAGTCCTAAGTGGGTCAAACTAAAGTAATCGAACGAGGTTTTAAGCTAATGAAACTAGAAAGCGAAGAAAATAGGCTAAGCGCTAAATTAAACATTGAGTGATATGGAAGTGGGGATAGGGTTACGACTTCGTTATCCTAATATGTGATCACTCCGTTTACTGTAATCTAGTTGTTCTTTAGGTGTCTAAGTTGTTAGTTGAGGATCCTTAAGCTATACGCTAGTCTCTCTCGAGATCTAAGGTAAATCTCACTAGACGTCACTTCAACGCATCTCTACGAGAGGTGAATGCGTCTAACGAGTGACGTGTACGGGGGTTCCCCTCATAGTAACAAAGTTCGGATACAAGTTTAATTCGAAAAAAATAAATTACGGAAAAAATCGAAAAGAACGTGAAAAAAACGGAAGGATAAATACGTTATTAGAATGGCACGACGATTTATACGGAAAAAAAATCGGAATATGAGATTTATACGGGTTTTAAACGGAAAAAACAAACAAACAGTTGATAATAATAAAGACAAGTTAATGAAGTACAACAAAAAAAAAAAAAAAAAGAAAAAAAAAGAAAAAAGAGAAAAAGAAGGAAATTTGTTAGTACTCAAGTACTAAACAACATATCATATAATTCATTCGAGATATGTCAAATTATCAAGTTTTGCCAAAAGAGGATCTTTAATGTGATCTTTAGGCTCCAAATCCGATGATTCATCCGCAGATTCATTACGACTGTCTTCATCTCTCCCTTCCTCTTCCTCAAATGTTGCAATATACTCCAGCTTGATAGGATAACAATCTTTGGCTTTTTTCTCAACACTAGTCTTTTTAAAGTATAAGTTCATCCGCACAAAGACCAAATTGTGTAGCTTCTTGGGTTTCAATCTATTCCTTTTCTTAGTATGGGCAGCATCAAAAGCACTTCAATTTCTTTCACATGCCGAAGCACTACATGGTTGACTAAGCAGTTTAATCGTCACCTTTTGTAAATATGGAATCTTAGCATCCCACATTTATTTTTAATTTTAATTATAATTTTTTAATTTATTTATTTATAACAGTTAAAATTTTATTAATTTTTTGTTATAATTTTAGTTTTTTTTAAAATTTATATATTTATAATATTCAATTGTATTTTAATTTATTTCTTTTTTTTAATGTCAAAAATGATTTTTGTGCAAAAAAGTCATTCCATTCCCCCTGAATAGGTGATTCCTAGGTTTAAGGTAAGGAATCAAAATCCACCTTTGTGACGGAATGTGATTTTTTATGGAATGGTTGATTTTGATTCCAACAAGCTAACAAACACAATTTTTGTGATTCCAAAAGAATAGGCGATGTCATTCCTTGGTCCATTCAAGCATTCCAAACGCAACATTACTCTCTGTTTCATGTTTCGGTTCCTCTGTTCTCGTGAAAACAAATAACACCACCTCTACACAGAAACACAACAAATCTTTGCGTTTGGTGAAAGGTGTAGCAGCAACGTATTCTTGGTCTTAGGCTGTTATAGCCTGACGAATTCATCCACACGAACAGCTACAGTGTTTGATGGCCAGGATGCGGTTCTGAGCCATCAACAAGTACCTTGTTC
>JAOVYX010001732.1:0-12394 GCA_035668315.1 Drosera spatulata | reverse complement strand
TAGATTGAGCTTATCATCAGAGCAGCAGATATCCACTAAGAGATTATCATTCGACCCCTCCCTCTATCTGTAGTCCTTCTTATCCGTCTAATATGCTTCTGAAAAAGCAAAGATCAACCTATGTGATCACTTATCCATCTTATATCCTTCTTAACCATCTAATCTCAACCAAGATTCTTATCCCTTGAACTTAAACACCAAGCAAACGCAAGACGAGACATATGCAGCAGTCTGGTCAGATTTAATGAAAAGCATCATTCTGTGAGATATTTCCTCCACCGCACAATAGGTTATTCTCTTATTTTCCCGTCCTGAGTAAGACTTAGACATGTCTTTACAGGCTCTCTGATATTATGTGATATGAGTGATGGTCACATACATACAAGCAATTCCACCAAAGATATAAAGCTGGGACCCGTAAGAGGAAATAGTAGTGCGGCAACAGCAGGATACTAAAACACATACACTGTCCAGCAGCATTGCCATTCATATATAAAAGCGGGGGGTAAATGCATGCCTGGCATTCAGGTTGCCCTGGTCTTTCTGGATACTCTCCTTTCATTATCGCAGTGGCAATAGCCTGTAGCAAAAACAACATGCTTTAACATTACTTGAACAGATCAATACAATGACTAACTCCAGACTTTAATCCATTTTCTGCATAGGGGTCATCTTTGTTATGACAAAAAAAGTTGAAGACAATATGAGAGATGAATCAAGTGCTGAATGATTTCTGGTTCTACCTGGCAACGGAGCTTCGGGAGGGAATGTACGTATTAGGCAGATAGGCTCTCATCCTACTGTTAATTTCTCTTATCATCATGAGCTTTTTCGTAAAATAGCATTTCTTCAATTGAATCATATATGAAACAATATGTCGAACAACGAATAGGCATATCGACATGAAAGAAGAATACAGAAGATGCAGTGACGCCCTCCTAGATGCAGCCATGCAAGCCAACAGATTTGATCAAAATTTTTTTAGAGGGTACTATAATTGTGAAGCGCAAGCATGCTTCTCATACAGCACTTGGAGTTTACATCCTAAGTTGCAACTTGATCACTCAAAGAGGATTCAGAAAACCAGGCCCCAAAAAAAAAGGAAAAAAAGAAAAGAAAAGGAAAGATGCAGAGAACTGAAACCGAAACACAAATCTCATACCAGCTTCCTATTAGGAGGATGATTGAACCGACAAGTCGAACCAAACCTACAAAACCCAGTCCTCACATAATACGAACAATCGGGTTCTCCTTCCCGCTCCGGATATGGCCCCGACGGGAAAACTCCTGCTTCCATTGCTTCACTATGACTCAACTTCACTGCCCACAATGTTCAACCTGATCAAGTTTTACATATAACTTCAGAATCACTCCAAAGATTTTCCACAATCACACACACTTCCACCCCAAAAAAGAAAAAGGGGAAAACAAAAACACTGTTCTATTGCCTTTTTACGATCATAACAGCAGTTCTGCTGTTCTCCCACAAAACAAGTTTACCTATATCATTCATTTATTGTTCGATCGGCACCATTTTTGATCCCCAACTGAAGTTATCTCTGAACCAAGCTAAACAATGAAGGAGAGGCCGATCAATTAATGAGTATAGAGAGAGATAGCTTAGAAAGATATGCATTGCTTTCATCTCAGTTCTGCGCACATTGAGCCATCATCAACATTTAATTGTCTAGCATCACAGACACCTACACAAACTGCAATGAAAAAACCAGACTCCAACTCTCATGATTGATTAAAATAAATTAGAAACGCAAACAAAATTTAACAGCAGAATCGATCGCGTGACTTTCCCGCAACCTTTTCCCGCATCCCGAAAAAATATCACCAACATTTAAAAATAATATGACGGACACGAGAGAGGAGAAAAATCATGAATTAAAAAGTCGGTTTATCACTTTATGAAATTTAATGCAACTAAACGAAAAGGCTGAATCAATCAATTCCTCTTCTCCGATTCACACTCGATCACCGAAACCCTACCATGTTATCTCCATTGACGAAATCGATTGAGTCATCGAGAACCAAAACACAATCATGGTAAAAACGAAAGGCAAAGAGAAGAGCCGGAGACCTTCATCAGACGACGACGATCGACGACGACGGAGGAGAAAGAGACGATCGAGAGAGAACGACGTATCAGAACAAAAACTCCATACAACACCGACAACAGCATCCGGATTCCGAAATCGAACTCGATCGCGTGATCGTCATCGAAGGGACCGCGATCGTGATCAGTACTTTCATCGTCGTCATGAGAGTGATGTGTGTCAAGCTCGGCCGAGGACGATGGTGATGATGATTCTCATTTACCGTCGCCGGCGATGGGCGGAGGAGACGGCGGCGATGGGGGAATAGTTACGTTTCGTTCTCGTTTTTGGTTGGGAGAGGAAGTGATGAGAGAGAGTGGTGAGAGGTGAGAGAGAGGAGGAATAAAAATCAACCAACCATCAACCACCAGACAAGAAGAAGAAACTTGAAACTCCTCACCCTTGATCACTCTCCGTTTCTTTGTCTTATTACTCCCACTCTCTCGCCGCGCGTGGGAGTTGGGTCAAGGGGAGAGGGGGAGAAAAGTCTCCACTCGCGGGGTATGGTTCCGGACAGTGATATGATACAGAGTCGGTGCAAGAGCATCCATCCATTCATTCATCTTAGTAGGATTTTCATATCTCAATAGCCTACTATTGAAATGTTAAAAGGAGTTTGGTTGTGACGCGGATAAAATTGAATGTCTGGCCCTCCTTGTTTCAATATATTTATAATATTTTCTTAAAAAAATATGTGTCTGATTTAATAAAATTAAGTAAATTATTAAAAATTGTAATTTTTCAGAAATAATCCTAAAAAAATACACGTGTGATTTTGTTTATCAAAAATTATAATTTCACATGTGCAATTCAATGGCCCCTTCTTCCTTTCCTCTTCCACTCCAAATCCAAAATCCAAAATCCAACCCCAACCCTCATCTTCACCTCCTCGTCCTCTTTCCCTATCTCATCATTGTCGGCATGAAAACCGTCGCGGGAAGACGTACGTCCTTGTTGTCTGAGATATCTTGCTTGCAGCGAAGGATGATGCACACGACGTCACAATTGGAGTCGATGAAGGATCCAATGGCGTCGACAAGGATGGAGACGGGGATGGAGCGGACGTTAACAGTGTCATCGGCGAAGGAGTTGATGAGACAGGAAGTGCTGTCGTGGAGGGTCCAGTCGAAGAGCCGGAGGTCTTGGTTGAATTGGATTAACATTCTTTGTACATCTCAATTGGGACGCTTAACTTGATGATTATTTATATGCAAATCACAAGCAAACAAACATTGAAATTATGGGCAAAGAAGTGGAACGGGTGCACCTGATGGTTCATTCAATGTCAAGAGTCAATATTCTTGTGAAGTGCTGAGTTTCAATACCAAGCCTTCACCAGCACAATTCTGAGAGTTTAATTGCTCTTAAACAAAGCAATTTTTGCACACCCAAGCAGGCCTTCTGTTTTTTTTTTTTTTTTAAACGATTTATTTTTTTTCTTCATTCGTTCTATTTCGTTTTGAATTGACACTCTATTTGGGATTCCGACGAAATAGCCAGATTCTGATGAGGTGATCGGATTTCGACGACGTCTACGACGAGGTGGTCGGATTCAGACGACGTCTCCGGTGAGGTGATGGTGATGATGGAAGTTGGGGTGGATGTAGGGATAGGCGGGGATGAAGAAGACATGGTTTTGAATATGTTATTCCAAATTTTATATGAATTTAAAATTTTATTTTTTTTTGTCTAATTTTTTTAGATTATTTTCATCCCCGTGTGTTTTTGTGTAAATCATCATTTAAAACTAGTACCATAAAAAAAATATTCTTGTGAAGATTCTGTAATTGATTTTATATCAAAAAAGATTCTTGTGAAGATTATATTTCACAAAATCACTGTTACATAATCTTTTCAATAACACATGATTGATTTTAAATCAACCTCACAAACCTCTTTTTAAAATTATCTCAATTTAGTTACAACTTACAAGCATCCTTAGTAATTTTTTTAAATAAAAAATATCCAAACAATCATTATCTACAATAATATATTTTATTATATTATTTATATTAAATCTCATTATCATAAAAAAAACATTTCTATTTATTGATCAAATTTTATAAAACTCTTTCAATCTACATAAAATTTTGTATCTGATCAAATTCTGTCCTATTTTTCCTCAACTTGAACAATAAAAGTTTTTTGTGACGTTGACAACCTTGATTTGAACTGTCGTGACATGGCCTCGGAGTAACAGTTTCCCTACCTAAACATCAGTTGCCGTTTGGAATAGAAAAAGGTGAAACTATAGGTGCAGTGATCTGAGGACCAAGCTACTGAACTAATGCAAATTCACATCTCGCCCTGTCCTTGCGATTTGCGGGGATCCCTACTTTTGCACTTCTAAACACTGAGATCCCTTCACATTAATCAACTTCCACGTAAATGGTAGGGATCATACATCAACAACGTAAGGTGAAGGCTTGATAGTTGACAATAGCTTGGTAATGTCTTCGAAGCGCACTGCACTGACTTGTCTTCTCTATGCTCATTTCACCATCGTCTAATCTTTGTATCATGTGAATGATTTCAATGATTTCGTGACGATGATGTTTTCCAAATCTGTACTATGGGATACTTCAAACTGTACACAACAATTTAAAGCGAATGGAGTAAGTCTACTTATACGGCCTATCTATCACATGTTATTGGTGAATCTCTTTCTCTCATTCAAATTATAAGGGTTTGATAATCACAATAATTTTTATGTATATTGAATTAATAAAAAATAATAATTTTATCATATATAAGATTAAAAATAATAATAATGATAAATGAATTCATATGATATAAAACAAAAATATTTTATTATTTTTATATAAAAAATATGATATAAAATAAAATTATTTTATTATTTTTATATATAAAAAAATATTAAATATAAAAATATTTCAATTTAAGAAAACATAAAAAAAAATACAATCAAATCTCTCTTCAAAAATTTTATCATCATAAATTTTCACATTTTCTAATGTATCATCAGACTGCACAAACTCGTGATCATACTTTGACCACGGAAAAACGCACTGACAGTCCAAAAATGCGACTGGGTCGCTTGACACCCTCGAATCCCATCAATCGTCTTCTCCATCGGCGCAGTCTCTCCGTGACAACGATCGCATCCCCATCATCACACCACCACCGTCGCCGAGCACCCTGCAACGGAACCCGAAACCTCAACCCGAAACCGCTCGGTTTCATCGAGAAATTAGAGAACGAATCAGCGATCGAGACCCTTCACGGGAACTTGATCAAGAACGGAACCATAGGCCACTTGGACGTTGGCAACTTCGTGCTTAATGGTTATGTTAAATTTGGGATTTTTGGGGTTGCACGGAAGGTGTTCGACGAAATGCCAGAGAGAGATGTTAGGACTTGGACGATCCTCGTTTCGGGGTGTGCACGGGCAGGGCTGTTTGGAATGGGGTTGAGGTGGTTTGGGATGATGATGGGGGAAGGAGTGGCGCCGAATGGGTTTACGTTGTCAAGTGCGATGAAGTGTTGTTCGGGTCGGGTGAGGGTTGGTCGCGCGGTTCATGGGTGGATTGTGATGAATGGGGTTGGGATGGATGTTGTGTTGGAGAATTCTGTTCTTGATTTCTATGTGAAATGTGGGGAGATTAGGCGTGCGTGGAGAGTGTTCGAGCTCATGGGTGTTAAGAATACGATTACTTGGAATGTAATGATCAGTGGGTATGTGCAGGATGGTGATGTTGAGAGTTCTCTTGAACTATTCCGAAGATTGCCCGGCAAGGATACTGAAACGTGGAACACAATGATTTCTGGACTCGTACATAATGGGTTCGAGAGAACGGCATTGGAACTGTTGTACGAGATGATAAAGGTTGGAGTATGCTTTAGTGACTACACTCTGTCCATGGCATTGGCTGTTGTCTCGCGTTTGATGCTTATGGAGTTGGGAAGACAGATACATGCTCAAGTGATGAGACTTGGATTTTTTGACAATGAGTTTGCACGATCTTCACTCATTGATATGTATAGCAAATGTAACAATGTCGATAAGGCTTCATGCATTTTTAGACGAATGCCTGATAATGTTCCAAGAAGACAGAAGTCCATGACTGACATTTTTTGTTTGAGTGCCATGGTTTCAGGATATGTTAAGAGTGGGAGATGGAAGGATGCTATAGAAATTTTTTGCAACATGGTTTCGGAAGGAATTGATGTTGACAAGTTTACCATGACGAGCATCATTTGTTCATGTGCCGACTTCGGAATGTTAGAGCTTGGTCAACAAATACATGCTCTTGTTCTGAAGCGTGGCCACAAGCTGGATGCGGTACTATGCTCCTCCTTGGTCGACATGTATTCAAAATGTGGAAGCTTAAGTGATGCCTATTTGATGTTTAACCAGCTCGATGATCAGAATGTTTTTTTGTGGACGTCAATTATATGTGCATGTGCTTTACATGGGCGAGGAAGAGAAGCTGTCCAACTGTTCGAGTCGATGAGAAGTAAAGGCATACCACCAAACGAGGTAACTTTCGTGGGAGTTTTAACTGCATGCAGTCGTGCTGGGTTAGTTGATGAAGGCTTCAAATATTTCAAATTAATGAAAGAAGCGTATTTGATAAAGCCATGCTCTGAACACTTTACTTCAGTAGTAGATCTTCTTGGGCGAGCAGGCTACTTGAATGATATTAAGAACTTCATTGAGGAGAACAAAATTTCCCATCTTAGTTCAGTTTGGAGCGCTTTCTTATCCTCATGTCGATATCACAAAAATGCTGAACTGGGAAAACAGGTCGGTGCAAAGTTGCTTGAGCTTGAGCCACTGGACCAACAACCTTATGTCTTAGTTTCTGATTTGTCCATTGCTGGAAACAAATGGGAAGAGTCAGCTGGGCTGCGTCATTTGATGCAGAAAAGAGGTGTTAGAAAGCAAGCTGGCCAATCCTGGATTCAGTTGAATGGCAAAGTTCATACATTCGCTAAGGGACATAAGGATCTCTCGCTTGAAGCTGGAATGCATCCTTATTTCGATAAACTGGTTTATGGGCTAAGGGAAACAGGGTACTCTGTGTAAGCAGCACGGACTTATCAGGATTGTGTCAGAACCAGAAGGAATTTTTCTCCACCAGCACAGATACTGGAAACATCTCCTACCTTTGTGATCACAGATAGTGTCGGGAACCTGCAATGAAATCGCAAACTGAAGGTAGAGAGTGGCTTCCTAAAGAGTATTTCCACCCTAGGAAACTCTCTTCTAAATAAAATTGCAGCTACCTGCTTTTGATTTCATAAAGTTTCGAGATGGCGTACAACTTTCCATAGAATCTTTTGGAAGGAACTCAGCTTTATGCTTATTATCTCAAGCATTCAGTGCTTTCTAGGTGAGGCTTAGGCTGTATATATCAAGCGTGACACCCTTCATTGATCCATTTTGTTCATGGTTCTTCAGGTGCTGCATGTTGAACTTTAAAGCACATTCTTGATAATAGTTGATTGCTGTTCGATTCCTGCCCTTGATTTGGAGTTAAAGGTACATTATCTACTCTTTTTTCTCTTCACATTTTTCCAATCTTGTATGAACTGTTAAAGCACATTCTCATTTTGGCTAATCTATATGTTAACTTGTCTAGTTAATACGTTGAATGGTGGTAAAATTTTGCATATGAGCCCATCTGGTAATGTTTATAATTGCAACAGACTGTACACAGCAGCGCAGTCAAGAAACCACCTTGTCTGAGATTGTATTTATAATCATAGTAAGTGTTTTCTGAACAAATAGTTTATCTATCATACTGAATCTGTTTAACAGTGCCTTGGAAATATCCAATCCTTAATAAACAAAGCAAAAGCAGAGTTTATCTGTCCATGAAGAAAGAGGTTGCTTGTAAATTTGTTTTTATGTGTCCCACTTTAATGATCACCCGGATAGTCTTATGAATCAATGGACCATCATTTCCTTATTGAAAGTCTTGTTCTTTCAAAAATTGTTATTATATGCTTCTGTAACAAAAGATGTGCTGAATGATGCTCATTCACGTCAGGATATATATGCTGAGATATAAGTGGCTAATGTGGCTTAAGCTTTACTCTTTGGTTGATTGGATACCAAGAATAAACTGATGGCTTTTCTTTGAAGAGAAGTGTAGGAGGGAAAGGGCCCTTCCAATGCGGTCGATCACTTGGACATGATAGATATTTTATACTTGAGGCCTTTTGGATGTGATTGTTCTGATTCGAGGAAGAAAACATACAAAAAGGACACATGTACAGTTTGAAACTCGAATGTTATAGTGTGGCCTCGTATACACGGATTATTGGTTTGGATCTACCCTTGGATGTATGGGAAGTATTAACTAGTAATAAGCATCGATGATCCTTGATTGTAGGTCAATTAACTAGAGGGACCAGTTGATCTTGGTTAAACACTCATGTTTTGAAGTTGGAACTGTCTTGATCACGAGTTTACTTCTTGGCAGAAGCAATCTCTGGCCATGCGGGGTTAGACTACATGCAAGGTTACATCTCCGGGAACCTGCTGCTTGTGAGCGCGACACCCAATCTTGATTTTGATTGCAGATTCATCAACTTTGACAGTGATGCATATGTCGACGGTCGTGGGTTTCAAGACTTCCAGTCATTTCTATATTGATGGCAGTAGTGCTGACAGCAGTTCTCAGGTAACCACTGCTCCCTTTTGCTTGATTTTAACGACAATGACTTTGGCGATATTGATGTTTATTTAACCGTACATGTTGACCATAATATGTGAAGGAGCTAGAGTTGATCTGTAAATTGACCGATCCACGCTATGTATCTACGCCAAAGATGTCGTCTTAATCCATACTTTCAGTGCGGTAATACTCTAATGACTTCATCATACTCCTGCACTATCATGCACTTCTACACTCACCTAACAGGCGTCAACTTTTTATCCTTGAAGAATCATTCTAACTTGATTGCAAAGCGAACCCTTCGCCTTATAACTACCTTAGAAGGTCACCCATATGTTTCAACGATCCGTATTTTTTCATCTTCTTGTCCAATTTCAGGTGGTAGTTCAGGGAAAATGAGAGACCGTATGGAGAGGTTGGTGGTTCTTCCCTTCTCCCTTGGCTGCATCTCTCATGCCAGCATCAGTGTTGTCGAACCTCCCTCCAGAGGATCACCCGCATCAAACACCAAGTCTGCTTCAAGTAATACTCCTATCAAGCATCTGTTTTTGTCTACCTCCTCATGTTTTCTTGTTTGTGATCTGTTTCTTAGTTTGTCGCTGTGAATTCATCCCTCTGATAATATAGTGCCGTGTTGATGCTACTGTGTTCACTATTCGACCATTCTATGTCTTAGTTGTTTCTTTGTAATCTTGTCCAGGAAGTAGGGAAGGGTTGGAGGAAGAAAGCGTGTGTCGGGGGACGACGAAGAATTCATCCAAGATTTTGATCCAGCCGAAGTCTAACATATCTACTGGGGTTAATAAGTTGGTCAAGAGCTTCAGAAGCTTGTCTCAACTTTTTGGTAAGCACTTGACCCACTTATTGCCTGTTTTGCTCTCGAAAAAGTTCGACCAATCGAACATCATCTCCTGGCCTCCTTAAAAGGTCAATGTTCTTAACCATTGGCCCTCACTTTGTTTGTGTAGCGTACGAGGATGAACTGGAGGACCTGGAAATCGAGATGGAGATAGGGTGTCCGACGGATGTGAAACATGTTACCCACATTGGATGGGATGGCTCGTCCTACAATATCAACAACCCGATAGCTGGGTGGGATAACCTAATCACCCCTGACCTGCTGTTTCAACCTCACCAGGATGCTCCAGCCCTGTCCCTAGGATATCAGCTTCAGGTTTCAACTGTCGCGTCTCAGTCACCGGCATAGCATGCAAGAGACCTGCAAACATTGCTGCTTGTTTATCTATGAACGCGATGATGGATTCTGGATTTCAATGAATCGTTAATTATTTTCATGTGATTCATTCAATGACGGATAAGAAGTTTGGCTGTATTCGGTATTGGTTATGGTTGAGAAATGATTGTCTGTATCTTCTACGTAGTCATGCAGAGTAATACATTTTGAATCGGAAACTTTTTAGTGCTGAAAAGACACAAGACCTTGTGAGAAGCCTAAATGTTTTACCATATTGACAGGAAATTATGAGTTCGATTTTATTTTTTTTTATGAAAAAAATATTGACATATATATTTATGAGTTTTTTATTTTCAATTCGAATATTTGATAGAGTTGGTTTTATCACAGAACTCAACTCGATTCTACCTATGACGAACCGACCTCGACTTTTAGTAGCACATTTGTATTCCACGTCGTAAGTGCGTGGAAATGTGACAATAAAACATAGAGAGAACGATTATGCTTGGATGGGAAGCAGCTGAAGAATCAGCAATGACGTGGACCGATATGGATATAACAACACCAATGTGGAAAAAGCACAGGCAGCGGCCTAAGGATCCATCATTGTCACGTGCGATTACTATTCTCCTATATGGCATGGCCTTTTTCACTGATAGCTACAGAAAGAATTTAATAATGATGTACAATGTGGTCATGGAATATGAGATGAGGATATGAGGATCCTATTATCCGTTTGCTCTTTTTGGTAAGATTGTTTGATTAAGTGATAAGTCATTTTATTTTTAATCGTAAAATCAAAGATTTGATATCTATTTTATAAAAGTGTCATTTTCATATCATATATTTTATGGGATTACGTGATTCTGTTATGTTGTTTTTGATAAAATTGAAAGTGTTTGTTAAGAGTAGAAGAGCTAATGAACACACTTTGTGACATGTTAGCACATTCAGAACACCAATTGATATATCCAAAACGGAGAGGACTACGAAATATATTAGACAAAGTACTAAACGATCACGAAAAGAACTACCTAGACGTATTCAAAACTTCGTTGATTTAATAAATATCATAGTCATGAAAAACAAATAAATCATCAACACGTTGAAATCTAACATGACACTTGAGAAGATTGACGATAAGCAGTCAAGGTTTCAAATTATTTTTGTATAATTGAGATAATGTCATGTTATACTTGCTAGGTCTTACCAAGCACAGAATCTTTGAAAATCAAAGACCGGTCGTTATCAATTAGATTCCAAGCAATAAACAAAGAAAAGAAGAAACGCGTAGGAGACCTAAATCGATCCGATTCCATCTAGACCCGATTATCCTTCGATTTTGAACCGAAGCCGAGTCGTAATCAAATCGTCAGTTCAAGAATCGAAGTTGTGGTGAAACCCAAATCGTTAGAACCCGGAATCGAACAGTCAAATATTGGTTCGATTTAGGTTCCTCCAAAAACAAAATCGGAACTGAAAACATCTGTTCGTTTTCAAATCGCATATTTTTCTCCTAAAATATTAAAGTATTTTTTTCTTAATTTGTTTATCTACCTAATTCACACCTACTAATTCATTATTTGTTATGTCTATTTAATCGAAATAACTTATATTTTTCGTTTATATTGTGTCACATCTTAAGATGAATATTATGCATAACGTTGTAATACGATTATATAAGTTTTGATATTTTTCGTTTTATATCATATTTTCAATGTATTTTTGGTGTGCATTTTTTATGAACAAATCATATAAAAAAGCAAAGAAGTAACAATAAAATCAAGATCAACTTAAATCGGAATCAAAACCGACATCGAAACCGAAACCATCTCAAAATCATCGGTTCCGGCACTGAAATCGAAACCGAAATAAAAGATTTCGGTTATGATTTGTTCTTCTATTAAATCAAAATCAATGATTTCGAAACTATGATCAAGTTTAATTTCATCCCCATTTGAAACTCGACCGAAGCAAGCAAGACAAGAACAATTTTGGTGACTTTTCATCATCTTTATAACTTCAGCGTTTCTTTCAAACACATAAAGTAAAAGTAAACATGAATAATACTCTTGTATCATTCCATGCTAACTTCTTCAAATCTAACTTCTTTCAAGATTCCGTCGATGCTGGTGTTAGAAACTTTATCCTGGTCTCAGACCAAGCCGTTTTGTTGGACGAATGTCTCTTCATTCTTTTCCTTTAACACCATCAACATCTCAAGCACCAATGACACCAATAGCTCCTTGGAAAGTAAAAAAAGAAAAAGAAGAGAAGAAGGATAGATAGATATTGACGTACTTTTTGGTAGGCATGACCACGGTTCCATTTGGAATCGGAACCGAACCGTCGATTCCGAAACCGAAACCGGTCGGAACCGAAACCGTTTTGAAACCGGAACCGAACCGTGCTATAAGGTTTCGGTTTCGGTTTAAGAAATCAAAAAA
>JAOVYX010001731.1:0-12395 GCA_035668315.1 Drosera spatulata | reverse complement strand
ACCTTTTGATTAGCCCATTCTGTCCACTCTTGAAGCTGGTTTTGCAATTCCTGCACCCTAGGTATTAGATTAGTGATTAGCTCAGCTTTCTTCTCCTGAGGTGCCCACTTAACCAGGGATAAATCAAAATCTATCTCGGGGCAGCTACAGTTTGAAGCCACAGTATCACAATTCGCGGGCAATGGCGATACATTACATTTAGTAGCAAGTGATAATGACAGTTCTGTATCAGTTGGCGGAGGTATTAAAGCTGGAGAATTTACGACAGGTGTTGCCAGTGAGTTATCGGGTTTTGGTAACATGGGCACAGCTTGAACAGATTTTGGGCTGAGGGATGATGGCGCATCCAGTGATGAAGAAGTGGACGATGAGAACAGGGAATTGGCTTGAAGATTAAGGGCCCCAAACTCATGAGGCACGTCAACTCCTGCACCGTTGCTTATTTTTATGGAACAATGCTTGAAATGGACGCTAGCTGAATCAGACATGGATTTGAGTTTCTTATCAAAAAACAAGCCACCCAACCCGCTGAGCTTCCCCGACCTTGAAGACCCTTTCGCACCATATGTTCGGTGGCTTTTCTCTAGATGAAGAGACTTCTGCCGAAGTATAGAATCTCTCTTAGAAGTACCAGAATGAATCTTCCTACTAGCCACAAACTTTTCTTCCGAGGCAGGAATTTGTGAGGATCCCAAGGCAGAAAAAGGTCTGTCCATATGGAGGGAAGAGGCAGTTGAGCCATTTTTCCCCGAGGCTAACCCATTAAGTGAACTTTTGATTTTGTTGGCCCTTGCAACCCTTGAAACCTTATCCATGTCGAGCTGAGATCTATTTTTACAAGGATTAGATGGACCAGGCACGGAGGGACTTGGAAGGCTCGCTTGTGTTGCATTGGACTCAGCTTTAGCTTCCGGATGAGGGGCAGTGCATGTACTACCATTTGCAGTCTCACTACTGAAGAACCCGCTCAAAGGGTCACTATCCATTGTGCATGCATGAGAAACATTCATGTCGCTTATTAGCAGGCACCACATCGCATCCCCGGTGCTAAAGAACGGTCTTACCTCTCGCAGAACACAGACTAATTCCGCAAGTATATACTTCTCCAATTGCTTTAAATCTTCAAAATAGTGCTCCTTCGAAGAATCAACCTCTTGTCCGTTTCTAAGATATGCCAAAGTGTTATCCACTACATTAGATACAGTGTCTTTACAACCATAATAAAGGCCAGACCTCAAAACGGCCTTGGTAGCTACCTCTTCACTGTAGCCACAAGCAACAATTTTCTTGATTGCGCTCTTGAAAATAGCATCCAAGTTACTCAAAACAAGTTCCTCCAACTGGGTTTCGGTTAAGACACTCCAATCAGCATCATGAAATTCATGAGCTACTGAGTCCCCCTTGAGGCAGCAAGTTCCAAGATCAGATGACCCCAAGCCACTTGACAATCCAAGATCAAGTTTCAAGGCTTCTGAACGATCTTGCGCAACCCCACATATATCACAAGCACCAGTGTGCCGATGATTTATATTCATCTCAAAATTCTCAGATGAATACCCATATGATGGGCATTCAGTCTGAGTTGATGATGATAGGGTCTTTCTGGGGTCGTCATTTGCAGGAGGATCAGCACGAAATTTCCTCTTGTTCCGACTCCCTTTTTCTTGATTCAACATAGGAGGACACACCTGGCCGCTGCTTGCCTTAGCTACCATAGATGCCATTCTTCAGCTGCACAAAACAGTCTCTTCAATTTACCTTTCAGAAAACCACAGTTAGCTATAGACAAACATATCTCTTAATCCCCTATACTCATCCCTCAAACACCAAATAAGAAAATAACAAAAAAGAACCACAAAACATACACAGGAAGGATTACCGGATCCAATAAGCACACTTAACTCAGATTAGCTAACATCACAACAATCCATTGGACGCAAAACCAAACTCAAGAAACTTCCAACAGCACAATTTTCCAATCCAACACATCAGAAACCAATTCACCTCCTCTCACCAGAGAAAAATAGGTAAAGGAGAAACAATCAGCCGCACAACGAACACAACTCATTCTTCTGATCAATCAAGCAGACGGAAAAGACAGTTGAACTATGGTAACTATTGCTAAACCAATAACATCATAAGTTATGATGTGGATTATACTCCATAATAATCTTTCTATGCTTGAGCTCTTGATACATGTTTATCAGGTTAGGTGTGAATAGAGGTCACGAGTTGCAATACTGCAATGCTTGAGCAACACTCGTTCTTCAAGCCCGAGTAGTACATTCAGATGACAGAGCTTGTTATCATAACAATTAGGTATATCATTAACCTTCCGCCACAAGATCATACTCTCAGTAGAGTTCTTCCCTCAACATAGTCGAATCAGACTCTAACTTACTCTGCTAAATCCACTGAGCTAAACCACGCAAATAAATCTCCAAATCCCTCGTCGTATTTAAAAAATAAAAAAAAAACTAAAGCAGACATTGCCATCAAGTTTATCACTAAAATCTCAAATCGGACAAACACCCAATATCAAACCCTCGAATTGAGCTTAATCATCACGATTCAAACACACAAGCACGACAAAATCAGCGATCGAATCAGCCGATTTCAGCGATCCGATTAACATACAGACAAATCAAATCCAACCATTAAAAACTATAGATTTTTGGGCAAAAAATGATCTGATCGAAATATACCGCGACTTGAGGTGATCGATCGAGGAATCGAGGGCGAGGAGATTGAATCTGAGGATGTTGAAGAGGAATCGATGGTCCGAATTTTCACTTTCCTTGTTCTTTTTTCTTTTTTGTTGGTATTCTTGGTTTGGTTCTCCTCGCTTGTGTGAAGAATATACGAGTGAATGAATGTCTTTCCCTATTCTTGTTGTTGTTGAGTTTAGCCACGCCTCAATCCTCACCCATATTGTAGAGATTTTATTAAAAAAGAAAAAAATTATTATTTATCAAATATAAGTTAAATGTTGTTAAGATATATCTAATGATTGAGTTTTTTTAGAATTGTTTTTGTTTTTGAAATCTCTTAATCATTTAATCTTCATCCTCCATTCATCGTTAACAATACATAATGATTGCATCATGTTCCATAACTTCTTTTATTAATATTATTTTTTTAGTTGTAAATGAGAATAACACAAAGTGATTCGTGATCTGAAATATTGTGACTAAATATTTTAAGTTTAAACTCACTATCAGATATCCTAATACGATATAAAAACATTTTATTTCGTCTAAGATGCGTATGGTAATGAAGATATATTATAATATATTTTAAAAGTTTGGTAAATAGAAAATATGTGAAACAAGTTGTATTTATAGTGAAAGTAATTTTCATAAGATCATTCCTGAAGATTGTTTTCCAACACTAGCTCGAAACCTCATGATAATGTCATAAACATGAAAATACTCTTAATTGAGTTTCCTGATTGTTCATTCGCGGGCAACCTTCATGATGTTTGTTTAAACCTCCGGATCATTAACCAGCACAACATGCTTCGTGTCTATTAGTAATAGGTAGGGGAACCTTCCAACTCTTAACTCATTGAACAAAATCCACATCTCTGCGCTAATTGCTATGATCAACATGTGTGATGATCGGAGCATAAGAGAAACATTTAGATATCCTCTCGTGTTTCTTTGTTGATCCTTGACTACGAACTTGATCATTGACGGGCATAAACAAGCTTCCTGGCTACTAACCTAAAAACCAAGCCTCCGAAACTCTCAATTTATTGAGCATATTTCAACATCTATTTACACAGTGCATGTGGCTATTAGGGCGTGATGTTGTGATTCATAATAAACTCTTTCTGGATTCCTTTCATTGAGAGTTCTTTCATTGAGAGTGCTTCCCTTTATGTCAGGGAGTGTGATTTAGGCATTTGATGAAGCGTATGATGACAAACTCGCTCTCTCTCATATCTCGTTTTCATATTGTTGAAGTAAAGTCAAACCAAATTGTTCTTGGATTCGAATAAAACTGTATAGATTTGAATCGAGATTCCATCACTTGTGTCGAAGGTTGGCATAGACATAGGATGGAGTGCATTATAGCAGACTCGATGTTTTCTATACCTCGTTCTTCACCTTGTTGAAGCAATGTCAGGCCACTGATCAAGTTTACTCTTATGGTTACATGGCAAATGTTATGAGCTACATAAAGTCAAAAGCAATATTACTAACTTAAGTATATGAGTTACATGTTGCATTCAACAACTTATTTTGTGGAATCCTTCAACATGTTTGCCCAGCAGTTGCTTGACTAGCAGTTAATTTGACGAATGTTTGGAATGATGAAGTTTGAAATCAGAAACTTTGAGCTTCAGAAGGACAATATCAGAGTTTCACCACACCATATAGGCAACAATCTACTGTCTTTTGGAATTCAATGTTGGATTTAGTGTGTTTTAAATAAATTTAATCATATTTTAATATGGATTAATGATTTCGGATTAAAGAAACTTTGAGTTTATTTCAATCTACGTTTACTGGAGGTGAATGTGGTATAACTATGAGAAATTGATGCTCAAAGTATAATGTATGATACATTGAATGTGATTGGATGTAATAAAGGTTGCTAAAATCACGTGAAAGTTTGTGTTGGTGGAAGAATAGTTTACAAGTGTGATTGTGAAGATAAGGATTGGACCCCTTAGGATACCCAATTTTGTATGTTGGAGAGGACTTAGACTTTTCTTTGTTAACACACGTGCGTCGGACCGAAACGGGCTCGTTGGGCTGATGGGCTGGGCGAATGGGACCTCCAGTCAAAGGCTTACGTTTTTGGGCTCATTGGGCCAGACCCAAACATGCAGAATCCTGCATTTTTCCATCAGCGCGTCAAGAAAAACGTCTGCTTGACTTCCATTGACCTTTTCTCTATAAATATGCATCTCTAGGAACACAATTCGTACATTCTGACTCTTTTCATTCTCCCTCTCCTTTTTGCACATGAACATATCGACGTGTTGCAATCTCTTCTCTTCCTCTCTTGATTTGCGCACGAACGTATCGACGTGCTGCTACATTCCTTTGTGTTCTTTCTGTATTGAAGAATCTAAAAACCTTGAGGACATCTTTTGTTCTTTTGTTCTTCTCGAAAACATCAAAGCACTAAAGATGCGTCTGTGTATGCGAAAAAGGAGTGCAACTTCATCGTATACGTCGTCGTTGTATCTTAAAGACTGTTTGTCGTAAACCGTATGCACAAAACGAGGCAAATCAGTCTTAAGGAAAGAGATTATTCTCGCCTCGACGTTTCTTGCTTCACTTGTTCTTTCCTTTCTGCTTATATTAGACATTTCACTGGTGTAACAAACAACAACATTCAATACACGGGTTTAAAATGAAGATCAAGTTTTCATTAATTCAGCCTTCATTACATCGGTTTGAGTTACCAATAACACCATATAACATACCAACCAGTTCCATTCCAAAACGTGCTTAGTGAAAATGGAAAATTATGTACACGTATCTCTTTTAAAAATTTAAATAGTTTAAATTGCATCATAAAACGTCACATTCACATATGCCCGATAATATAGAACCACTTAAGAATGAAGTGTAATAAAGATGAAACTCATAACCTCATCAATCACGATAACATTATCCATGATTTTACTTGCAAAGACGGACAAGGTTGCCGAAATAAATGCTGAACGAGAACGAGTTCGATATCAAACACATGGGTTTAAAATGAAGATCAAGCTTTCATCTAATTCATCCTTTATTACATCATTCTGAGTTATCATTTATCAATATCATCGTGTAACATACTTATCAATTCCATTTCAAAACGTGTTAGAAAACGAAAAATTACTTATATATATCGTTTTTTTAAAATTTCAATACTTTAAATCGTATTATAAAAAATCACATATGCCCAATAACATAGAACCAAATAAAAATGAAATGTAATAAAGATGAAACAATAACCTCGTCAATCACAATAACATTATCCATGATTTTACTTACAGAAACCGACAAGGTTGTCCAAATAGATGACGAATCAAAACCAGTGTGATATCAATCACTTTAAAATATCACACCTCAAATAATTGTCCCAAAAATAAAATAACATTAAACAGTCGACAAACCTCAAAAAAGAAAAACAGAAACGTATAGATCCCACACTGTGTAAACCCTAACCCCCAAATACACCCTCATCGATCTGCACCACCATCATCAATTTCGCCTCCAAGCTCACATTTCCTCCATCAATGGCGGCGTCGTACTCACTTCACCACCACACCACCACCTTCACCTCACCCCACCCTAACCCTATTCGCACCATCCCCAAATCCCACCACTCAACAACAGTCCTTCAATGGCGGACAAGCCCCTCTTCGATTCTCAAAACCCCCAATTTCAACCCCCAATGTCTCAAATCCTCGTCCCTCCGAGCTCCGATTCGAGCCTCGACATCACCAGTCCCTGCCGCGGGTGATGGTGAGGGGCAGAGAACGGGGAAGAGAACGGATTTGAAGAAGATAATGATACTGGGAGCAGGACCGATCGTGATCGGGCAGGCCTGCGAGTTCGATTACTCGGGCACGCAGGCCTGCAAGGCGTTGAAGGAGGAAGGATACGAGGTTGTGCTCGTGAACTCGAATCCGGCCACTATAATGACTGATCCTGATCTCGCTGACAGGACGTATATTACTCCGATGACGGCGAAGCTGGTGGAGCAGATTCTCGAGAAGGAGAGGCCGGACGCGTTGTTGCCGACGATGGGGGGACAGACGGCCTTGAATTTGGCGGTGGAGTTGGCGGAGAGCGGTGCGCTGGAGAGGTACGGGATTGAGCTGATCGGAGCGAAGCTTGAGGCGATCAAGATGGCCGAGGATAGGGAGTTGTTTAAGAATGCGATGAAGAGGATCGGGTTGAAGACGCCTCCCTCTGGCATTGGGACAACGATCGAGGAGTGTGTGGAGATTGCCGGGAGGATTGGGGAGTTTCCATTGATTATTAGGCCGGCGTTTACGTTAGGTGGGACGGGAGGCGGGATAGCCTATAATAGGGAGGAGTTCGAGGCGATATGTAAGTCGGGGTTGGCTGCAAGCACAAAGTCTCAGGTGTTGGTTGAGAAGTCGTTGTTGGGGTGGAAGGAGTATGAGTTGGAGGTTATGAGGGATTTGGCTGATAATGTGGTGATTATATGCTCGATCGAGAATATCGATCCCATGGGAGTGCATACGGGGGATTCTATCACGGTTGCCCCGGCTCAGACTTTGACGGATAAGGAGTATCAGCGGCTGAGGGATTATTCTGTGGCGATAATCAGGGAGATTGGGGTCGAGTGTGGTGGGTCGAATGTTCAGTTTGCTGTTAATCCTGAGGATGGGGAGGTGATGATCATTGAGATGAACCCTAGGGTGTCAAGATC
Organism: Drosera spatulata; assembly: GCA_035668315.1. Classification (NCBI taxonomy): domain Eukaryota; kingdom Viridiplantae; phylum Streptophyta; class Magnoliopsida; order Caryophyllales; family Droseraceae; genus Drosera; species Drosera spatulata. The sequence continues at coordinate 4,985 of JAOVYX010001731.1, read as the reverse complement.
CTCAGCATTGGCGTCGAAAGCTACTGGCTTTCCTATTGCAAAGATGGCTGCGAAGTTGTCAGTAGGGTATTCTTTGGATCAGATTCCCAATGACATAACTAAGAAAACTCCGGCTAGCTTTGAGCCCTCTATTGACTATGTGGTTACAAAGGTTGGTATAACACCCAATTTTTGGATATCTGCATAAATCTTCAGTGAACTGAATCATTTTGAGCTGTGGGTGTCATGGATTCACTCACATAGTTTTCTTTCTATTGACTCGTATGTTTGTTTGTCTTGCAGATACCTCGATTTGCATTTGAGAAGTTTCCTGGTTCCGAGCCCATACTAACTACTCAGATGAAATCTGTCGGAGAGGCAATGGCGTTGGGCCGCACTTTCCAGGAATCCTTCCAAAAGGCCGTTAGATCACTGGAGCTTGGCTATTCTGGGTGGGGTTGTGCAAAGATCAAGGAGTTAGAGTGGGATTGGGATCAATTGAAGTACAATATTCGAGTTCCAAATCCAAATCGTATTCATGCCATATATGCTGCAATGAAGAGAGGGATGAAGGTTGATGATATCCATGCATTGAGCTTCATCGATAAGTGGTTTCTCAAGCAGCTCAAAGAACTAGTTGATGTCGAACAGCACCTCATGTCTTGGAACCTGTTTGATATGACCAAAGAGGATTTCTTTGAACTGAAGAGGAGAGGTTTCAGTGATAAACAGATAGCCTATGCCACTAGATCGAATGAGGAAGGTGTTCGGTCAAAGAGAATTTCCTTGGGTGTTACCCCATCTTATAAAAGGGTTGACACATGTGCTGCAGAATTCGATGCCAATACTCCCTATATGTACTCGTCATATGATTTTGAGTGTGAATCTTCTCCTACTACGGCGAAGAAGGTTTTAATTTTAGGTGGAGGGCCAAATCGTATTGGTCAGGGTATTGAGTTCGACTACTGTTGCTGCCACACATCTTTTGCTCTTCAGGTTTGCATTGGACCATTCTTTACCCTTTTTCAGTTTCATGCATCCTTTGAAGATCCCAGAAAATACCTTCTTTCATCTTGTTTACCATGTTCACTTTCATAGTTTTAAGGTTTGCGCCTTATTGGACTGTTGTTCCGTCATGCCAAGGATTAGGCTAAGAGTTGTCAAGGCCTCTCCTTTTTTACCTCCTCGAAACATTTATGCCTTTGCTTCTTCATGTCACGTTTCACGATTTTCGTCGAGTATAGTTCAGAATTTTTTATATCGATATGGCTCATAATTTTTCTCACGAGCATTATTGAGACAGTGATATTCACCTTTGTCTTTAGGATTCTATTTCCTTTAAATGTATTTCTCAAGTTATCCTCCAAATTTCATGCCATCACAATTTTCTCTGTTTCTTTCGCAGGAAGCTGGGTATGAGACAATCATGATGAACTCTAATCCCGAGACCGTATCAACAGATTATGACACGAGTGATCGTTTGTACTTTGAACCTCTCACAGTTGAAGATGTTCTGAATGTTATTGATCTAGAACGTCCTGATGGAATCATCGTGCAATTTGGTGGGCAAACCCCATTGAAGTTGGCTCTTCCAATTCAGCAGTACTTGGATAAGTTCAAGCCTATCAGTGCCAGCGGGGCTGGCTTAGTTCGCATTTGGGGGACATCACCGGATTCTATTGATGCTGCCGAGGATCGAAAGAGGTTCAACGCCATCTTGAATGACCTGAAAATTGAACAACCTAAGGGCGGTATTGCCAAGAGTGAAGCTGATGCTCTTGCCATTGCAGCAGAGATTGGTTACCCAGTTGTGGTAAGACCATCCTATGTTCTGGGTGGTCGGGCAATGGAGATAGTATACGGTGACGACAAGCTTGTTACATACCTGAAGAATGCTGTGGAGGTGGATCCAGAGCGGCCTGTTTTGATTGACAGGTATTTGTCAGACGCTATCGAGATTGATATTGACGCCCTGGCTGACTCCTACGGCAATGTCGTGATTGGTGGGATAATGGAGCATATTGAGCAAGCTGGTGTCCACTCTGGTGATTCTGCTTGCTCATTGCCGACCAAGACCGTCCCTGCTTCATGCTTGGAAACAATCAGATTATGGACAAAAAAATTGGCGAAGAAGCTGAATGTGTGTGGCCTGATGAACTGTCAGTATGCAATTACGGCTTCTGGGGAGGTCTTCATACTGGAGGCTAATCCTCGTGCATCACGGACAGTGCCATTTGTGTCCAAGGCCATTGGGCATCCATTGGCCAAGTATGCTTCCCTGGTTATGTCTGGAAAGTCCGTCATGGACATTGGGTTTACGAAGGAGGTTATCCCTCGACATGTATCAGTCAAGGAAGCTGTTCTTCCATTCGAGAAGTTCCAGGGCTGTGACGTGGTTTTGGGCCCTGAGATGCGCAGTACTGGAGAGGTCATGGGTATTGACTACAAGTTCCCGCTGGCCTTTGCCAAGGCACAGATAGCCGCTGGACAGAAGCTTCCTTTATCAGGCACTGCATTCTTGAGCTTGAATGATATCACCAAGCGTGACCTTCCAAAGATCGCTCGTGCCTTCATAGATCTTGGTTTCAAGGTTGTATCCACCTCTGGTACTGCCCATGTTCTTGAATCGGAAGACATCCCTGTGGAGCGGGTGTTAAAGATGCACGAGGGGAGGCCACACGCGGGTGACATGGTTGCTAATGGACAGATCCAGCTGATGGTCATCACGAGCTCAGGAGATGCCCTTGATCAGATTGACGGGCGACAGTTGAGGAGGATGGCTCTTGCATATAAGATTCCCGTGATAACAACAGTTGCCGGCGCTTTATCCACAGCAGACGCGATCAAGGCCTTGAAGTCGAGCACCATTAGAATGCTTGCACTCCAAGACTTCTTCCAAGACGAGGCAGAGAGCATGGCTGCTAAAAGAGTGCCGTCCATCTCTTCCTCTTCAATTGAGTAGTCATTTGAGCTACGATGGAATTGAAGTAAACTTTGTGATCAAGCTTCTTGTTACCCGATGAGAACTTGATAATAGCACTGGACTCTTATCTATATCTCGCTTTGGCCATGTAACCGCGATTAATGTAGTCTAATGCTATTTCGATCTTTCTTGCTCAAGTGTTCGGTTGTTAAAGAGTTCTATTAGTGCTCTTCAGAAGAGTGAAAACTAGAATTAATGACAGATACAAAAAAACGTAACTAATGTGAAAATACTTTATAAGATAAAATGATGATGTTGGGTTACTTGGGTATCGTTTTTGAGTTTGAAAAGTTGAAAACAATAGGAAACATAATTGCATACAAAAATTATTAAGCACCTTTAATCCTGTTCAACTGTATATACTGTTGTTTTCCATGGGTCATTGTGTGAGACCTACATATTAAGCACATTGAAACATGACCACTAACACAAAGCATACGTCACATTTCCAAAAAAGCCCTTTTTTTTTTTTTTTCACATCATCACACAATATTGTTCTTTTTCCATTGTTATCCTCTCCATATATGTGGACCATGTGTTGCCTGCCTCTTCTCCATTATTCTTCTGTTCTCTCCTTGTAGTTGTAGCCTCTTCAACTTGGATTCATCAAAGATCCAACAACCACCAAGCAAAGCCCTCTTCTTCATTCAACTTGGAACTCAACCACACAACAAGTCACTTGCTAGCCAGCTAGCTCTTCAATTTTCAAGATCTGTGCCATTTTGCCTTGTCTTGCCCTGTGAAATCACAAGGCTTTCTTCTGTTTGATAATCTGATATTCATACCCATTTTGTGAGAGTATTTGGGGTGTATTTGGATATCGGGATTTCACTTTTCCCCTTGAAATTTGAGCTAGAACTGAAAAAGACTCCATTTTTGGAGAAAACCCTTTCAAAGCTCTTTGCAGCTTCAATTTAAGTGCCTATCTCCTCATTCCTGTCCTTTTGTCTGAATTCTCTGGTTTTGTGATCGGAGGAGTATTGTAACTATTCTTTTATTGGTGATTTCTGCTCTTTGTTGAAGCTTTTGGATCTGAGAATTTTAGGGTTTGTTGTGTTTTCTGGACTTGGGTGCTTTTTAAACCGGCTCAAAGTCTTGATTTTTCATCTGGGTTTGTATCAAAATTGTTAGTTTTGGATCTGGCGTAGTTGGTTGTTATTGAGATATCTAAGATCTGGGTTCGATCTGCGGTTGTTTGGATTGGAAAAGGTGGTTGAAGTAATTGTGGGTTCGTTTTCGTTGCTTGGTGCTCAACATGCAGCCTGATCAAAGAAGAAAGGTAATGATTCGATGTGCCACTGAATATTCTCGTTTTTTTCAGTTGCTGATAGCGTAGTTTCATGATTGAATTATTGATTGGTGTACTTCTTTTTGTCGTCTGAATTTTCAACCATTTTAATTTTTTAAAGTGATTCCACTTTGGATGTGATTTTTTTAGGATGCTCTTGTTTATGTGATTTGTGCAATCTTGAACTAGATTTTGATTTATGAGTATCTCCTGTATAATGGGTATTGGTAGTTATGTTTAGCTGCTGAGAACTTGTGATTGTCTGTACAGTTTCTTCAAACTCGAACTTGATTGAATGCTGTAAGTTTGTACTATGTTTTGACTCAATTTGTAACTGCTCCAGTCTCATCTGTGGTAAAATATTCATGATTCATCTATCTTCTCTCGCTTTGAATGAATGGATCCAATGTCAAGGATCCTAGGATCTTGCATGGGGTTGAGAATATAGTTGTGAAAATAGTTGCGTGGAGGGACCCCATTTGGGTATGTAGTGGTGAAGTCCATTTATAAATTCAAGAAAACATGAGTGTACCATATTCTCAGTCCTGCTTTTGGGGAGCATTCCTAGTAACTCTGGGCCGGATAAAGTTCATGTACTGGTGAAGTGAAATACTCCTGTAAAAGCTGTAATGTAAGTCTTGGCATGCAGGGATCTGTTGATGTGGACTTCTTTACCGAGTATGGTGAGGGAAGCAGATACAGGATCGAGGAAGTAATTGGTAAAGGAAGTTATGG
>JAOVYX010001730.1:0-12395 GCA_035668315.1 Drosera spatulata | reverse complement strand
CGTGGGATTGTGTGTGTGTGTTTTGTATGCGGAGAGAGTGGGGACAGGGATGGAATTGTGGCCGTTGGATGGTGGGGAGGCGGAGTGGGGATTGGAGCCGTTGGATGAAGACGAGATTATCATGGTTCACTATATGGAGTTGGATACTGTTGTTTATGTTTATGTGTTGTTTTATATTGTTTGATTTTATATTGTTTTGTTTTGACCTTTATTTTGGTTAGCGGAGTTGTGTTGTTTTTCGATGTAACCGCATCAACCGCACAACAATACCAATGTCTCCTATAAGGCTATTTTCATGCAATAAAGCACTCCACGAGATTGTTGGACATACATTTTGATAACAATATGACTGAATAAAACATACAGACTTGATACCTTGTTCAATCAATAAAAACATGAGCATAAAAGGTTTGAATTTATCTTAAATCTTCATATAAAACATGAAGCCCAAACATCCTGAATCATCATATGTGAATTAAAAGATTTTACTTCTTGATAACTCTTAAAACTCTTCTCTGTCTCAGTGTAATTCCCTTACCTTTTCAAAATGTTTTCCTTCTTCTTAAATAATGAACATGTTCAAAAGAAGGTGGAGAGGTAGAATAACGTGAGAAAACAGAAATAAACTAGGTAAAAAATATTTTTACCATATTTTTGGATTTTTAACAAAATAAAATAATTTGACTTATCCCTTAATCCACTAACAAAAAGATATTTTTTCCCAATAGAAAATCAGTGGATAAAACAAAAAAATATCTTTTTTGAAACGTTATCCCAAAAATTAAGGGATTTATTACAGAATCGATTCTTGGATCGATTCTTTCAAAAATATTTTTCCTTTGGTAATTCAACAGATCTCAAGTGCTTATTATTTCGACTAACTAAATAGAGTATCGTATCTGCTTACAACACATAAGACTCTACATAGATTGAACTGCACCTTTCGTCCAATAGCTCTTGCTATTATCTCTGAGTTGCTCTTGAGGTTTATGGCTTTGAACAACATCTCATTTCGTTCATCAAACTCCAATCCAAAACTTTAGATTATCAACAACCTGAACCAGGGATCTTCAGAACCATCTTCATTTGATTTGAAATCCATGTGATTCTTTACGCACAAAAGCTGTTAATATGCACCTGCACAATATTGAAATTCAAAACAATATCAGTGTATTATTGTTTATAATCATCAAAACGCATGAGGTTCAACAATAAGAAAACCTTAATAGACAAACCAGAGACAGGGACTATATTCACCAAATTAGAGCACAAGTGTATGGAAAAAGATTATAGAGTTTCTTTGTGAACTCAGGTTGGATTAACTAGTGAACTATCTTGTTCATGATGGGAATATATAGATGGTTGTCGATGAACTCCTGTGCAAGGTTGAGGGTCAAGCAATCACAGTCACCCCTCTTCTATTTGGATTGTCATTTTCATATTTGACAACCCAAATGGCAACCAACGTCCACACCTGGATGTCATTTGTGTTGTCAAAAAATGACACTGTCATTTTAGTTCTCAAATTTGACAAAAGAAATGGCTATTTCCAGATGTCCCATCAAGCCATAAATCTTCTATCATCTCTTTTTTATGGCTTGATAGCAGATGTCCCATGATATAACCTCTTGTTTTGTTATTTGGGTTGCCATTTTGGTTTTTGGCAATCTAAATAACAATCATGAGTGTATAGACACATTGTCATATTCACCAAAGTTGTCATTTGACTTGTCAAAAAATCAAAATAACAACCTAAATAGCAAGACACACAGTTACTCTTATCATGACCTCTAGCACAAATTTTTTTACGAAATTAGCCACCGTAAATTTTCAATCATGTAGGAATTGCATCTTTTAGACCTTGTCTTCGCATAATCCAATCGCCAATTCACTATAAGACATAAACAAAAACACAATCCTACATAAAATAAAAAGGAAAAAAAGGAACTTGTGACTACCTACATTATAAGGATATGTAAGACTAAATCGTTGGATCTCGAGATGATATTGGCTATTATGAATGTAAATCATACTTATATGTTGGCTAAGCAATGTTAGTATATTAGTTAGTGAGCTAATAAGGCTTGGACAATTGGCCATGTATAGGGATACTATAAATAGGTTGTTGACTCTTGTAATTGGTGACTTACTCAATGAGATTTCCTTTTTTCTCTCTCGATTTTCCTTCCTCTTCTTCTTCATCTCAAACTCCATAAATAGAGGATCAGGATTCACATGCTATAAGAGCATGAGTATTTGATCTCTCGATTCTTGTTGATTTTGAGTCTTGATCCTCACATCTTGTTTATCGGTGGTGGATTCTGGTACCAATGATGCTTCGACTGGAGCACATAGTTTGAGTTCGATTTCAAAGATGACGATCGATTCCAGTTACGAATTGTTCTTGCATCATTCTAATCATCCGTTTTATTCGCTTTCCAACAAATTGCTCGATGGTGAGAACTATGACGAAGAATAAATTAGTGTTTGTGAACGGTTCTTGTTAGAAACCTAATTCTGATTCTCCTCTTCTTTTTTTGTGGGAGGCATTGCAATAGTTGATCATTTCTTGGTTATTGCACTCTGTTGTGGCTGAGATTGGGGAGAGTATTGTGTATTATGATTCTATCTTTGAGATTTGAGAGGAGCTTGAGCAAAGACATGGGAAGGCGAATGGGGCAAAGATTTTCCAGATACAGCATGAATTGTGTCATATTTCAAAGGGAAACCTGTCTGTGGCTAGTTATTTTACAAAGATTAAGAGTTAAGGGATTATGGTGCTATGATTTAAATTCCTCCTTGTACCTATAGATCGAATAAAGCTTTGGTTTCTTTGCTGCAGAATCAGAAGCTTATGAAGTTCTTGATGGGGTTGAACGAGTCTTATAAGGCTGCAAGAGGAAATATTTTGATGTTAAATTCTCTTCCTACTGTTTTATAGGCATATTCGTATGGTGTGTATATAGTCTGAAGTTGTTGCATTGTGTTATAATAAGAAGGTATACAATCAATAAGTGAATGGAAATGAGATGGAGAACAGATATGCTCAGAAATTTGGAGGTTATACTAGACAGATTGATAAGAGGTCTCAATTATTTTGTTCCTATTGTAAGAATAAGGGACACACTATTGACAAGTGCTTCAAACTATATCGATATCCTTCTGGAAATAAGGCAAGAAAGGGAAGGAGGTTTGCTGAGAATGTACAGTCTGGTAATGGGGACTCTTATTCGAGTGATAGTGCTATGAATGAGAATGAAGGTTCTGAAAGTGAGTTTTTTGATAAGGGAAGTTCGGAGCTCTCTTCTTCTGGATTGAATAAGTAGCAGTTTGGCCAACTTCTTGGTTTACTAAGCAAGCTGGGAGGTCAAGAGAGTTCTGTCTCTCAATCTAGTTCTGGTGTAAATCATGGTGGTATGCTGACAGATAAGAACCAATGCCTTCTAGCTTGTGATCATGGACATGAATGGATTATGAATAGTGGTGCTAGTGATCATATTACTCTTGATCTTACCCTATTTCAATCATATCTTCATGTGTCTAGTCCATGTTTTATCACTATACCTGATGGAACCAAGGCTGAGGTGTTGGCACTGTCTCTCTTTGTCCTGAACTTAGTCTTCATCATGTCCTCCATGTCCCAGCTTTTCAGTTCAATCTCATTGTCTGTTGCCAAGTTATCTTCTCAATTCTGTACCAAACTTGTTTTTGATGACAAGTTATGTATGATTCAGGTCCCTTCAATGAACAAACATTTGGTGCTTGGTAGACAATCTCAAGGCCTTTACCATGTGACTAACATGATAGATGAGGCCAAGGACACATTATTTTCTTATAAGTCCTTTTCATGCCATGCTGCTTCAGGACAGTCACATGTGAACGTTTGGCATCTCAGGCTTAGACGAATGAGTTATTCTAATTTCAAGTACATAGATAGCTTGTCTTTTGTACATAGTTTGTCCTCTTCTATATGTCATGTATTTCCCAAAGAAAGATAGCATAGGCTTTCTTTTGTTCGAAATTAAATAAAGTCTACAGCTATATTTCAGCTTTTACACATTGATGTTTGAGACAGTTATCATCATCATACATCACAAGGTCATCGTTTCTTTTTTATTATTGTGGATGATTTTTCTAGAGCCACATAGGTTCATCTTACCACATAAACATAATGCTTTTTCTCTTCTTAAAGCTTTTGTATTGTTTGTAGAAAATCACTTTCAGACCACTATCAAAACCATACGTTCTGATAATAGAAGTGAGTTTTGTGAGTCTCATTCTATGGAATTCTTCTTGTCCAAGGGAATATATCATCAGACCACTTTTATCTATACATCACAACAAAATGGTGTTGTGAAACGAAAGCATGGACATCTCCTTGAAGTGACATATTTTTTTAATCTAATGTCCCTTTCAGATTTTGGGGTGATTGTGTTTTTACTGCTGCATATATCATCAACAAAACTCCTTCTTCTGTTCTTGGTCAGAAAACTCCATATGAAATTATATATATCACCACAAACCAGATTATAGCCACCTTAGAGTTTTTGGTTGTTTGTGTATTAGTTCCATTGCTCCTAAATCTCAAGATAAATTCTCTCCTAGAGGCCACACTTGTGTTTTTCTTAGATATACTTATAATAAGAAGGCATATCGAGTGATGGATTTGGTCACTCATCATATTTCTGAGTCAAGTGATGTTAGTTTTCATGAAGATGTTTTTTCATTTCAAAATTCCTTATTACATTCTCCTGATATTCCTCTTCCTCATGTTATTCATGATATGAAAATTTCTTCTTCTTCGAATTCTGCTCTTCTTCTCTTCCTGTTGTATATGATGAGTCTCTTTCACAAAATATTCCAGTTGAGTTTTTTTTGCACAAAATGTTCCAGTTGAGTCTTCACCACAAAATTTTTCAGCCATTGACCAAAGAAAGTCCTCAAGACATGTTAAACCTCCAGTTTATTTGAAAGCATATGATTTCAAAGGTGGTCCTAAGTGGTGTAATTTACTTTAGTTGAGTTGTCTTTCTGCCATAACCAAGAGTCATTTTGATGACCTTGGTAGATATTCAGAGCCATAGAAGAGCATAGGGACCACATGGGTCATAGAAGTCATAGGGAAGGAAGGTAACTTCCTTTAATGAACTTGTAATGCCCTGTAATTTCAAAGATTTCAACAATCTTCTTCTGAACTTTGTTGTTTTAGAAAATTTCTTTAAAAAACACTTTCTTTGTAAGTTTGTTTTTAAGTAGTAGTAGTGATCTTGCTAGATGCATTGAGTACAAATAATACTTGGGATCTGGTTGATTATTTACTACTTGGGAAGAAGCCTATAGGTTTGAAATGGGTGTTTGAGGTGAAGCTTCGTGCGGATGGTTTACTTGAGAGATATAAAGCCAGGTTAGTCGCTATTGGCTTTAATCAAAAGGAAGGTGTTGATTTTCATGAAACTTTTTCTCCAGTGGTTAAAATAGTCACTCTTAGAGCTATAATTGCTCCTGCTGCTTCTAGAAGTTGGTATTACATCAGATGAATGTTAATAATGCCTTCCTCCATGGTGATTTGTACGAGGATTTAAATATGAAGGTAGCTTTTGGTTTTCCAAATCCTGATAAGAAGATATGCAAGCTTAGAAAGTCCTTATATGGTTTCAAACAGGCTTCACGCCAGTGGTATGAAAACTGGATGAAGCTTTGATTCGTCAAGGTTTTGTACAGTCTAGGAATGATTATTCTTTATTCATTCGAAGACATGGGACTCATATGACTGTGGTGGTAGTTTATGTTGATGATTTACTGGTTACAGGTTTAGATCCTGAGGCTATTATGCAATTAAAGGCCTACTTGAATTCTGTTTTTAGTATCAAGGATCTAGGATTCCTGTATTATTTTTTGGGTTTAGAGGTTAGCCACACCTCTGTTGGTATTGTTCTTACTCAGAAAAATTTTCTCAAGAGATTTTGCATGATTTTCCTTTTTCTTTCGTGGGTTCTGTGAATACCCCTTTGTCCTTATAATTGAAACCTGTAGCTGTGGATCTTAGTCCTTATTTAGAAGATGCCACCATGTACAGGACAATTATAGGGAAGCTCAATTTTCGAACAAATACCAGACCAGATTTACCTTATGCAGTACAGACCTTGAGCCAATTTATACCACGTCCTACTGAGCATCATTTACATGTACTTCATCTTGTTCTCAAGTACATAGGAGCTACTTCAGGACAAGGAATTCTACTCAAGGCTTCTGACCAGCTGGTTCTCAGGGCTTATTCAGACTCAAACTAGGGTCCCTCTCCTATTACAAGAAGATCTATAACATGTTACATTGTTCTTTTGGGTCAATCTCCTAGATGTTGGAAGAGTAAAAAGCATATCATTGTATCTAGATCTTCTTCTGAGGTCGAGTATAGGGCCATGTCTCATGCCGCTGCGGAAATTACTTGGTTGGTTTGAATTCTTCAAGATCTTGGAGTTTCCCATCTTCAACCTATGACTTTACACTGTGAAAATCAATCTGGGATCCATATAGGAAAGAATCCTGTGTTTCATGAGTGTACGACACACATAGAAATTGATTGTCACTTCACTCGAGACAAGGTCTTGAAAGGGCTTCTTCAGCTGTCTTATACTCTTACTGCTCTTCACTTGGCTGATGTTCTTACTAAGCAATTGCCTGTTAAGCAATTTTCTGAGCTTCTTTCCAAGCTTTGTTGGGGGGAAGGGGGGGTTGTATTGGCTGTTATGAGTATAAACCATGCTTATATATTGGTTAAGCAATGCTAGTGTATTAGTTAATGAACTAATAAGGCTTAGACAGCTAACCATGTAAAGGGATACTACAAATAGGTTGTTGACTCTTGTAATTGGTGACTTACTTAATAAGATTTTCCTTTTTCTCTCTCGACTTTTCCCTTCTCTTCTTTATCAAACTAGAACTCCATCAATGGAGGATCCGGATTCACAGATGAATGATTTAACCTAAAGATATATTTTGCTTTTTTCTTTTAATGCAAATTGAGCCTTTGATCTCAACCATTGATTTCGAGATCCAAAGGATAGCCACACATAAAGTAGTATGTGGATAATCATAAATTCACCAAACCTTTTTCTTAACACGCAAGATATAAATAAAAGAAGGATATGCTTATGGACACAAATTAAGTCGAAGAAACGTAATTCAAAAGAAAAGTATTCATCACTTGTTAGCGACTAAAGTTATAAATATTGTCAAAGCTTGCTCTTGTCATTGCATCGCAAGTTTTAGCCGTCAATGCCAACCTTCTTCATTCACAACTCCCTCTGTCACATAAAAATTACAATATTTGTCTTATTTAGATGTCTTATAAAAATTACAATGTTTTCTAATTTGATTAGATGTCTTATAAAAATCACTAACTCCTCTCACAGGTGCTATAGTAAATCGTACTTTTAATATTATTCAATATAAATTCAACACAAACATAAATTCCCGATCCTGATCAAAGTATTATAATTTTCATAGTACGGAAGGAGTATAATATTCCTCCTATGCATAGACAAAGCCCCAATAACATCTTGATCACATATTTCAAATTGGTTCATGAATTTGCATAATGATTGCAACTAAATTTGTTTTTCGTTAATGCAACCACTTCATGGCAAGTTCATGGAGACTCTTCCAAGCATGATCATATATAGTTTTGACTCTTGTCAAAGTTACAACACCCAACTTCTATGAAGCCAAAAAATTAGAGGTCAGAATTATCCCAAAAAAAAAAAAAAAAAAGAGGTTAGAACTTAGAGGTCCATGTAGTAGGAATTGATTAATCGTTTTAATACGATGACCATATGCAATCACTAGGGCACGGGAGATTCTAGCATGTGTTCATCTTATACGCATGTTAAACATTCATCAAAATCAGGTACTACTATATGCATGTATACGAGCTGGACATATCTTTACAAAACCTATGCTCCTGTAGTAAACATGTACTACTAATTTCATTACATGCATGCTGTCTTAAATAACACATTCACTTTATTCGCATAACTTTTCCATCCTTTTTCATTTCAGATGTTACCAATATGCATTTGATCGAGTTCTACATAGGAAGCAGACAAACAAGTCGTGTGCAATATACAAGACAATTCGATTTGAAGCAACCTTCGAGCTTGAGATAAAAAGATACGACATGAACCGTATCATTCCATTTGATGTATCTCAATATATTATGTTTCCTCTATCATTGAAGCGAGGATCACAAGTTACCTCGAGAGCAAAGACATAAGGGTACTACTGATAATACAATCTCTTAAGCTGCTCCTTTATCCGCGAAACTGCGGTCTAAGAGTGTCCTCATCCTTGCAAAAGGTAAACATCACGAAATTCTTTCCCTCCTCTAGGTTGAGGTAGAACACACTCGTCGGAATAGCCACCATCCCGACTTCCTTGATCACTTACTCACAAAATTCTTAATCATTTTTCAAGCCGAAAGGAGTATGATCAACCACCAGAAAGTATGTTCCGCTAGATGGGAATATAGAAAGCCCACCTCGTTCAGTCCTCCACTAAGATCGCTTTCTTTATCGAATAATTTCTCCTGAGTTCCATGTAGTATGATTCTAGCGTCCAGAGTGCCATGGCAATCGTCAATTGCATTGGAGTAGAGGTGGCAATGGTGAGGTAAGAATGAGCTGTCCTCACTCCCTATATGAGATAAGTTGACGCTGTGGCCCACCCAATCTTCCATATGGTCAAGGAGAATGTTTTTCCAAGCGAGTTTAAAATCACTGTTCTATCATACATGCCCAGGTTGTTTGTTTGTCCTTCTCTTGGTTGTTTGTTTGTCCTTCTCTTTTGGTTGGTGTTATTCTGATCTTATTACTTTCTCTAAATTTTTCAAAGACCCTAGGATGGCTTTATCCAACAATGAGCTCATGGCTTTGTTTACCTTTGACCACCTCTCATGAGTCTCATTAGCCTAGAAGTCCCTGATGGCTAGAAGTTGCCCCTCAATTCTCGGTTTGACATTCCAACCAAATGAACTAATTCATAACTAGCTATATAGAATCATCATCATCTAGGTTTATATTTGGTTAAGTTGTTCCTTACATGTTTCAATCAACAAACATGTGTTATCCTATGGCTCTTATATGGAGGTAAATTTTTTTTGCACTTGTGTTATCCTATCTTATGTGTTATTCGCTTATCTCCTCTTAATGAGGTTTTCGTATTGTACAAAGTGTCCCATTATTGTTTTGTAGAGCATTTCATATGTCGTCGTTTTAAGAATCGATTCATCAGAATTCAAGAAGCTGGCAATCTGGGCTGGTCTATGAAGCACGTTAAAGGTTGATAGATATCGTGTTGCATATTTTCTCTAAATGTTTATCAGATTCTGATAATCACACACTAGAATTCGGGTGTGAAAGTTATGGTGTGACGCTCCGGACTCCTTTTTTTATGAAAAATGTGGACTCATCTGTTAATTATGCTGTAAATACACACACCGTAATGAAAATCGTTTAGTGTAGGTTCAGCTATTGATTGTTGTTGGATCCCTTAAATTTGTTTCCCTTATGGCCTTATGCATGCTTACTGGTGTTTCCAGGTCGCAAAATGCTTGGAGAAGTACAAAACTATAATTTTCAGCTCATATAAGCCAGCTTGCCATTAAGCATGGCGCGATAACCCTTGGTCAAGGGTTCTCTAACTTTGAATCACCTAAATTTGTCAAAGAATTATTGCACAGGTATTTTTTGTGATAGCAGATTTTAGCTCATCAATGGGAACGGCAAAATCAGGAGGCCTCAGGATGATGGCTTTGATTTTGGCACCAACCATGTAGAGAGTGACTTCATATGAATCATAAAACGTGGCAAAGAGGATGACCTCATCACTAGGATTTATTAATCCCAAGATGGTACCGGTGATGGCTTCTGTGCAACCTGAGGTAACACTCACTTTCTTTTCTGGGTCTACAGTAAGTCTAGCATCTTTCTTGAACTGCTCAGCCACTGCAGAGTTAAGATCAAGAACTCTATAGCCACAAGCATATTGGTTTTTATCGTCTTTGATGGCTTCAATAGCTACTTCTTTGACAAATTTAGGTCCATCAAAGTTAGGGAACCCTTGACCAAGGGTTATCACGCCATGCTTAATGGCAAGCTGGCTTATTTACATGAAAATTATAGTTTTGTACTTCTCCAAGCATTTTACTACCTGGAAACACCAGTAAACATGCATAAGGCCATAAGGGAAACAACTTTAAGGGATCCAACAACAATCAATAGCTGAACCTACACTAAACGATTTTCATTACGGTGTGTGTATTTACAGCATAATTAACAGATGAGTCCACATTTTTCATAAAAAAAGGAGTCCGGAGCGTCACACCATAACTTTCACACCCGAATTCTAGTGTGTGATTATCAGAATCTGATAAACATTTAGAGAAAATATGCAACACGATATCTATCAACCTTTAACGTGCTTCACACACCAGCCCAGATTGTCAGCTTCTTGAATTCTGGTGAACCGATTCTCAAAACGACAACATATGAAATGCTCTACAAAACAATAATGGGAAACTTTGTACAATACGGAAACCTCATTAAGAGGAGATAAGTGATTAACACATAAGATAGGATAACACAAGTGCAAAAAAAATTTAGTTGGAACATGTAAGGAATAACTTAACCAAATATAAACCTAGATGATGATGATTCTATATAGCTAGTTATGAATTAGTTCATTTAATTGGAATGTCAAACCGAGAATTGAGGGGCAACTTCTAGCCATCAGGGACTTCTAGGCTGATGAGACTCATGAGAGGTGGTCAAAGGTAAAAAAAAAAAGCCATGAGCTCATTGCTGGATAAGGCCATCCTAGGGTCTTTGAAAATTTTAGAGAAAGTAATAAGATCAGAATAACACCAACCAAAAGAGAAGGACAAACAAACAACCAAGAGGAGGATAGGGGCGCATTTTTATAGATGTTAGAACATGGTTAGCATAGAAATGAAAAGAACCATAGCACTGAATGCTAACTACCTTTCTTCTTTTTTGTTAATGTATTTATGTTTTTTGTTTTCCACTATGAACACAAATAGCTGACTAGCAACTCCCAAGATACATCATCTCAGATCATTGAAATGGATGCCAATCTGACTGAAAAATTTTATTGTTATAAAACTAAATAATGTACAAGGAGTGCTACTTGTTATATAACTTCTTAAAACCTTTGTATTTACTTCAAACACCATGGTCCAATCGTAAACCAGCATTCCAGATAGAGTAGCATAAGTATCATAACAAACACTAATTTGGAGTGACAATTACTGAGTCATGATATGAAATTTAAGTGCTTAATTGAGAAAGTACAAACTTTGATAGGCTTGCTGAAAGCCTGAAACTAGGTTTGCCTTCAACTTAACTTACTGGCAGCGTAAGAGAAGTCTAGCTTTAACTTATTAACCTAAATTTCCTCAACAGAGAAGCACTTATCCATGTCTACAAATGAAGACAGGAGATCTAAATAACTATGCTCTTGAGTCTTAAATATATAATATTTGTGCACTTAACTTACCGAGACCTGTATTGTTCTCAACTTAAAACTTTGCAGTCATTCACATCAAAACTTCTGGTGTATATCAATATAAAATACAATTGAACCACAAGTTTTGGATACGCCAAAAAATAAGCAACTACTCCTATTAACATGAATGAACTACAAGCTTTCAACCCATATAAGAATGCACATTGGACTGAGTTCTACTAGGAATGAGGTTCAGGAAAAAGCTAATCAATGCACCATATGCTGCACTGGGGTACAACGTTCTCTAAACACTGAACTCGACCTAATAACAATATCCCTGACCTAACTATCTATACAGGGTGGCTCTGCCATCACTTCAAAACCAATTAACAATTAGAAAAGTTTCTCTTATCTATATATAATTATATACACCAGTTATATTTTCCCCATACCCGAGCGAGTCTTATAACTCAACACCCTAATTCTTATGAATCAACCTCGTGCATCTCTTATTCAATCGACACTCATTCTTCCGACCTACAATGCCACTCCTAATAAACCCCTCATTGATTTAAAAACATCAGTTTTCTCCATCAAATGAATCGATCACCAACCAATACTTCCCAACAAGCACATCAAATTCAAAGATAACACCCAAACAACAAACATAGCGACCAATCCAGCCCACAACCCACAAACCAAATCAACCAAACCAAATCAAAACCACACAAACTGATGTGTATGAAATCACACATCATTTCGTTATTCTAAACATTTGTTTTTATTCCCTTTAAATTATCTAAATTGCATTTTTAGTTTCATTTTCGCCTTGAAATGTTGGTACTGCTGTATGTTGTGATTTTATGGCAGATTGG
>JAOVYX010001729.1:0-12396 GCA_035668315.1 Drosera spatulata | reverse complement strand
CGCTAAATTTGGAGACCAATTTTAGCTAATTAGTCGCTAAGTTAGCGACCAATATACCTGTTTAGTCGCAAAAATGATGACTAAAAATATGAATGGTCGCAAGAATTGAATTATTAGGTCAAGCCAAAATGACGACTAACATATCATAATAGTCACTAAATTTAGCGACTAAATGCTTTGTTAGTCGCCAAACTTAGCGACTAAAACATTTGTTAGTCGCCAAACTTAGCGACTAAAACATTTGTTAGCCGTCAAACTTAGCGACTAAAAGATTTGTTAGTCGCCAAACTTAGCGACTAAATATTAACATTGGTCGCCAATATCAATTAGCGAGGAAGGATTTCGCGAGGATGTTTTTTAGTCGCTATTTAGTCGCTCTTTGATTTTTGCGACTAATTTTCACAATTTAGCGACTAAAAATCTTAGTCGCCTGTACTGTTTAGTTTTGTAGTGCATCAGGCAGCGAGCCACAGTCGAACCCATTCATCTCCCCATCAATCTTCATCATTCACGTAAGTTTCCCCTACCAAGCTAAACCATCAGCTCCCCACACACATTTTTCCTCACCATTTTCCGCACATTATTTTAATAATACTACTAATAGCTTCATCGTTTTCCACCAAAAAGGAAAAATAACCTAAAATGGAAAAAGCAACTCACCTGGAGCTGGAGTACTCAAAGAGTTTTCCAGTAGCAGAGAAGATGATGAGAGCGACATCAGCATCACACAGAATACTCAGCTCGTCAGCTTTCTTGAACAATCCTCTTCGCCGCTTCGAAAACGTAACCTGTCTCGCCGTCGCATTATCAATCCTCCTCATCTCAATCTTCTCCCTCGTCGTCGTCATCATCACAACACAAAACCCTAACCCTAATCCCCAAATTCTATACCAAAACGACCAAAATCAACATAATCGAATCATCATCTTCGATTCATTGGATTACACGGAGGAGAAAGCACTGAGTCGAGTACCCCCAAAAATGGAGGGGTGAGGGGAAAGGGGAAACCAACCCTAATTGGATGAGGTTAGCGAGAAAGAGGAAAGTATCGAGAGAGGGAAGGAATCAGAAGAAAGGGAATGGAAAGTAATTGGATGAGTAATAGCATTGAATTGAAATGAATTGAATTGCACGGAGGGCTTTGAGAGCAAGACAGTTGCCAGTTTTGGAGTGGTTGTTGTGCTTTGTCTGTTGGGTATTTTTGATGTGCCGATATTTTGGGTATTTTTGATGTGTTTGTTTCCTATCTCATGCCCTATGCTTTTTCGGGAAAAGTAGGAAATGCTACTCCTCTATCCCATATTATTGGAAAAAAGGTGATCACCCATAGTTTATGTTGACTGATAAACCTTATCGAGTTAATAATATCGTATCATTTATCTGTAAAATAAACGATACAAATTTATAAAATTTTCTAGATGTTCATTAGTTTTTATTACGATACCTGTTAAACTCTACATCGAATACTAAAAAATATGAAATTACGATCATAACCTCAATTAAAATTAGACTTATATCCATTGCTGTTAACCATGGATGACAAAATTGAACAAGTGAAATTTTGATACGTATCAAAAAGAAAACGCTAAGCTGGAGAGAACATTACTTCCGTGGGAATTTACAACGGAAAGTTCAAAAGAAAGACCAAAGTGACACGTGAATGTTTTTTAGAATCCCATGGTTATCGAAGTCTACCCTAATCCGTTGAAATCTAAAACGAAAATGTCAAAAATTAACTAATCAGAACTCCACACATGTCTGTATTTTAGAAATTTGATATCTAGAAGTGATTGTTAACCAATTTCACTTGTCCATGTGTCACTGAAAAAACGTAAAAAACGAAATATTAGCTATTCATTCTTCATACGGTCTATTCATAGTGTTTTCAGTGTATTTTCAGAAATTTCTCATGGAGTCATATTTTGATTGCGAATTCGAAGAGGGAAAAATCTTGGCTTTCAATAATCTAGTCCAAAATGAAGTCGAGAATTCAAAGTTCTATGAAGATAAAATGTTTAACATATTGCAAAAAACGGAGACATGTTATAAAGCTTTTGTAAAAAACACGAGATTCCAAGTGAAGATCAAGAGTAGTGGGAAGTTGTAACGTCCTGAACTTCCTGACTTTTTTATAGTAATACACGTGGCATTACGACCGTTGGGCCCAACGTCTCAGATAGGCAAAAACTATATTTCTTGACTTACTCATAAAAATTAAGTTAAGTTCACTTATACATCTTAGTTTAAAAGTTTTTGATACATTCAATCATAACTCAGAATATCACCTTTGCAACGGAATTTATATTTTTTCTAAGATCAAAATAACTTTCACACATAAATTACATCTAGCATCAAATCATAGACCACACTTCTCCTTCAAGTCTTGCTTTTGTAACAAAAAGAAGAATAAAGACAAAAAATAATATAAAAAATAACAACCATGAGCTGTAAGAGTTTAATAACGTATCGGCCCCCTTGTCAAGAGTTACACGAGAGAAGAAGCTAAGAAAAGAAAAAGGAAATAATCACCTGGATCCTTTGATCCAGCACTCTGGAACTATCATGTCAATACGACATTCATAATTATCATCACAAGTATACCACTGATTCACCCTAGTCACATAAGCACATTTAACACGATGTAACAACGCTTGAAACCACACATCAACTGACACTCCAGATATTATCAACGTCATTTACTATTGTCATACCTTTTATGGTATGACAATCATGACCTTCGTATCAAACAAACCGAGAAAATGACACTGTGACACGATATGTCCCCATTCCAAGTCTTAGCACTGCTACACTTAACAGTTCATTCAAGATTTTGTTATACTCACCGTCATATCAATCGTACAGAGACGACAGACAATAAATATCCTCAATACTATAAATGTGCCCTTGATGAGACTTATTCAATGTCATATGTAAGCTCTCTTCAACTTTAGCAAAAGGGACATCCGCGAAAGAGGATCAGTCAAATCGGAGCTTAGGGTCTTCTGCAGTGAGATACCTCATACCAAAACGACCTCGTCGATGAAAGAATGTCACCATCAAGTCACTGTATAACACAAGGACATACACAAATCTTTTTGTGTTTTATACCGCGGAGTTATCTCACCAACTTTTGGATTTATACTCATTTCACCCACTCATCCTCTTTATACCAGTAATCAAAACATAACACGAACACACACATCATCTTATCACGACACGCAGTAGTTGTCGTCAGTATTTTACGTCAGTCACATTTAATGACTACGTCCAAAGATTCTAATGCATATCATTATACTCACGGTATATTAATACGCATCGTTACACACAATAAATCTAAACGTTACTTTTTATCACAGTTCTTCACAAGCACACGTTCAGCCTCGTCCTTAAATGACAACTAGCAGCGTCTCCGAGTCTTATAATATAATAGGATACGCGTATTAAGATACACTCTTGTGAATGATTGTTCGCGCTATGAAATTAAGCATATTTGTTCGTATTTCTTGAAAAACCGTCATAGTAATATTATGTGGTTATGTCAAACTTTGAGAAAAGTCTTTAATACTTATTTTGATAGTCCATGGTGATGATTTTATGTATTTATCATCATTAAAAGTGTTTGTGAATATTTGGAGTTGTTTCGGGGTCAAAACGGTTCATTCTCGGATTATGTCCAACATGACCCTTCGATACATTTAAATCTATAACTTCTCGTATACAGATCCAAAAATTATTTCATAAAATTCTATGTAAATTAAATTTCCTAATATTTTCATAAAAGAAGAGTTTCTACCATGAAACCTTACCAATAATAGCAGTTTATCGTTCAATTTTATAATTTTGCTAGATCTGATAGTTTGATATTTTTTCACTAATCAGCTCATAACTCCTTACATACAATTCCAAATCTAGATTTTTAAACTGTTCTAAAAACTAGACTTCAATATCTTTTCATTGATATAAGATTCGTTTTCTAACTCTTTCTATGTAATTCCAGATCAAGCTACAAATTCAATCTCTGTAATCAATTTTTACAGATTAACATATCCACATGTTTTGATTTATATCTTGAGATTTACAACTCTAAATCATGATCTATCAACTTATTACAAACTAGACATGTGAGGCTACAACAAATATTAAAATTAAGATTTATCTCAAAGCCTATAATATCCCATAAAATCTCTAATCTTTCTAATTTTACAGACTATCCAAAACCTTATAAATCGGTTTTTCTTCATGGTTCCTTCAATTTTATTTTATTTTTTGTTCATACAAGTTCTTGGTGATCTCATGTCTACGTCAAGACAAGATTAAACAAGTGATGCTCACCCCTTTGACGTGTTTTGGCAAAGACTTGAACCTTACAAGATGTCGGATGACGATACGGAGCTTTGGCTTTCTTGACTTCATGGGATAATGAAAAATCCCTTGATCGCCTTGTCTCCTTGACTCGAAGATGATAATGGAATAGAGACGAAGAGGAAATGAAGAGATTGAGAGGAAGAGAATGATCAGGAGAAGTGAAGGGAATGGTGGAGTGTGGAAATGAAGTCGGGTGAAGTGGAGGAATTGGTTAAAGTGGAGGGAAAGAGAGAAAGTGGGGATTTGAAAAATAAATCCCACATATTTATATGACGGAGTTCAATTTATCAGTAACTAGCATATTTTCATCGTGATTTTAGCATACAAATTTTATATCCCCGTCGAAAAATTTATGACGTTCAGTAATATACTATTTTTGCTATTCAATGAAACAATAATTTATCATAAAATTTTTGGGATATTACAGAAGCGCACACATTCAAAAGATTTAAGTTCTCGCATGTTCACTAGTCGATTGACGGAGAAATCAATCGAAAACAGCGAGCTAGAGGTGAAGGAAAACAAAAATCAGAAAACGAGATCGTATACAACGTACGGGTTATAAAGTGAGAATGTTCGTATTCCATCGTCCGGAGAAGGACATTTGGGTAGTTACAAGGCATAAAGACGGACACAATCATCCTTTGGTTTCTCCTACCAAAGTGAATGTGATGTCCATAAGAGAAAATATTACTTCTATGTGTGAGATATTTGATTTCTCCTATGGACGAATCGGAAATCGAGGTGAGTAGAATGATGAACGTGCTTTTCGCGCAGGTCGGAGGCATCACTAATGTTGGATTTATTCAAAGAGATGTCCGCAATGAGTTTCGGGATTTGAGTATTGTTCGAGATAATAGTATCGATAATGCGTAGTCTGTAATAAACTACTTGAAGAAGTTCAATAGTGATGGAATGGGGAAACATTTTTTATCATTACAAGACCAACTCGGAGAACAGAATCAACATAACTGTTTGGGTTGACTCCAGATCTTGGATGACTTATGAATGTTTTGGAGCTGCAGTTATGTTTGATACCACATACCGAACGAATAAGTACTCTATGTCTTTCGTGACATTCACGGGAGTAAATCATTATCCTCATTCCATCCTGTTCGGTGTTATATTGTTGAGAGACGAAACCAAAAAAACCTTTGAATGGATGTTCAGTACTTGATTGAAAGCAATGAAGAACAAAGCTCCTAAGACAATCATCACAGATCAAATAGAGGGATGGGCAATGCGATTACTCGAGTTTTCTCAGCCACTCACCATGCATTGTGCTTTTGACACATTAGTTCGAAATATCCTGAAAAACTGCATCAAGTTTATTCGCGTCTTCAAGACACGTTAAAATGGGATTTTCAGATTTGTGTTCTGAAATTTTTCCACAGCTCTGCTATAATAGAGTTTTTGATGCAAACTAGTAAATTTTTTTTCTTTTCAATCTTTGATTCAACACAATGAATAATTGCACGTCGATTATAAATGATCAACTTATTTTGTTATCACTCTCAACACAATATTCAACCTTCTCTGTCTAAAAAATATTCCTTATATAGGCAAACGGGTCGTGCGCCCCATTAATGTATTGTTGATTTTGACAGCTATCTTTTTGTCCTCTGCTAATCTTTTGTGATGTTGACAAGAGATACTTTGCATGGCCTATATCTCAGTACTAGTTTGAAATCTTGAATCATCGATTTGATCATTACTCTAATCCTCCTAACAAGGACAAATTGAGTATTTAAAATTTTTTGATATTTCACAAAATCATGTACTGAAACTACAATGAATCGGTTCTTAGCAATGGCTCAGTCTTTAGATATTATAGATTCCAATTTTGCAAATTTATCAAGCAGAATAACTAAAAACATAAGATGTATAATGCTTCGTTTTCGACTTGGTGAGAGAGTTACGTTTAGTGTCGAGACACAACAATATACTATAAGCATCCTAAATATAATCTATCAATCTCTTATGCAGATTACACACTATAAGACTCCACCGGTAGAATACCCCATAAGTTCGTTAACCTACATCTACAACTAGATTAGGAAAATTTTAGACATACACACCCCAGTGACTGTCAATCTGTATAAACGTGGGTCCAAGGATATCATACAATAGAGCACTCCATAAGTGATGTTGAAACATACATCTTGGCTACAATATGACTCAACATAAGATACAGATTTGATACCACATTCAATCGATGAAAACATGAGCACTATAGGTTCAAATATACCTCAGATCTTCATAAAACAGAATAATCGAACCTCTCGAATCACCAAAATCTGATTTTAAGATATTTTTCTTTCAAAACTCTTGAAAACCTTTTCTATTAAATACACTCCTCGTTATTCGATTATCATCAAAAACGTTTTTCCCTTTTCTAAAATATAAATTGTTGAAGTTCAGAGAAGTGGAGAGGTGGAAGATGTGATAAATCCAAATAAAAATATCGTCAAAAAACAAATAATCCATATTTTCCTAAATCCTTGGAAGTTTAGTTGAAAATAAACTATTGGTCGATTCCCATATCTCCACAATATAAAAACGTTTCTGATATAAAAAGATATTTTTCCAAAATAGAGAATTAACGAAAATATCCAAAAAGCATCTTTTTAAATCTTATCCGAAAAATCAGAGTTTTCTAATAGAATCGGTTACATTCACATGAACTGGTTCCTTATAAAAGATCCATTCTTTTGAAACATTTTCCTTTTGATTATTCAATAGATATTAAGTGATCATTATTTCAACTCACTAAATAGAGTATCATTCTTGCTTATAACATATAAGACTCTACATACACCGAACTACAACTTTCATCCAGTAGCTCTTGCTATTGTCTCTGAGTTGCACTTGAAGTTTGTAACTTTGATCAACATCTTTACTTCGTTCATTAAACTCCAATCCAGAACTTCAGATCATCTCCAATGTCGATCAATAATCTTCAGATCCATCTTCATCTGATCTGAACTCCATCTATGTCATTCTTTAGGCACTAAACCTGTTAATATGCACCTGCATAACATTGAAACCGAAAACAATATCAGTGCATTATTGTTTATTATCATCAAAACACATGAGGTTCAACACATTTCTCTTTCCCTCTTTTCTCATTTCCTCACGCATACTCTCAAAGAAATCCACTGCACTTTATTCTCAATTTTCTCCATTTTCCATTTCGATTTTTATCATCTTTTTTATTTTTGAAACCCTAATCTCATTTACAATTGTTGGATATGACGACAAAACAATCTACTACACTCTATTCGGATTCGTTTTTGTTTTTAAAATTGATAGATGTACAAGCTATAGTTTGGAAAGGAGATAAATTTGTCCAAATCTAAATCTAACACTAAAATTGATACAGAAGCTTTTAATGAGGACGTCGGGGTGAGTTCTTGATAATTGTATGTTAACCTAATTTTAGTTTTTCTTATTTTTGCCTCCTATTTATGCTTTATTTCTTTTATTATTATTAATTTTTTTAAGTTTTTTAGTTTTTTGCAATGATCCTCGATCTTGTCTTACTTGTGTAGAGAAATTTTTAGAATGGAATTTATACGAAATAGTGGTTGATAGCGAAGAAAATATAGAATGTAAACCTCCTACGGTGGACTCTTAATTTGATGAAGTTTTAGTTTACATCAAGCGTAATGAAAGATTAGAGATTTTATTTACAAAATCTAAAAGAACCTTAACATTTTTGGAGATATGTTATAAGCATATGCGTCGTCTATGTCTCAAAATTTTAAACTTGATTCTTATACTTAGTATTTTGCTACATAAGAATTCTAAACATCGTCATTGTCGTTTTTTCAAATATGGGATTCATCAAAAAAACAATATAGAGACGACAATAGGTGTATGTCAATCTCAATCGAAGCGGAGAAGCGTGCAATAGAGTTCCTTCTTATGGGTTATGTTACCATTGTCCCGGCTAAGCTGTTCTTGCCATTTTCACTTTGCGGGTTCTTTGAATATGAATGAAAATATGTCGATCTTTTCGTCAAACACATAATAGCCATTGGCTTCAAATCGTGGTCTAACTACCACCGCCAAGAACATCACTTTCTCATTGAAATTCTTGTACAAATTCCTATCATATCCATTTCTTCAGGGAGAAGATAATACCTCTCGGCAGATCTTGACATGAAGAACACTTCTCATCGACATGAACGTAATTCAACGTATCAAAAAAATGTAGGATTTGCATTCAATGGAGTTAGGCTTGAGCATAGATGAACAAAAGGACAACCTCATTTTTTTCGTTTGCATCAGTCATGTATATATGACTTCAAAGCGTTTGTTTGAGCTTTAATATTACCTTCTCTGATTCGACCATAAATTGTAGACCTTTGAACAAAAAGAGCTGTAGAAAGTAAGGGAATATTTGTTCTCTTAAGCAATTCGATGTTTCAACGAAGTCCACACAAGTATCTTCCTCCCTACTTTCCCTTTCTCCTGGGATGATATCAATCCAAGCACTTCCTCATTAGAAGCTTCAACATCAACAGAAGTCGAAACATCGCCTGCTTTTCAAAATCGCTATATTGTTGTTCTTGTTACCTTGAAACACTCTGCCGAACTTGAAACAAAACTTCTTTTTTATCTTTAGTTGTCTTTGATGCTCCTCTTTAACGTATCTTAGATCGTTAATTTTGCATCATAAGATCGATCCCTTTTATTTTTCGTTGAAATTAAGTGTGTTCAAATCAAAGTTTCTCATCTTTATGAAACCAATAGATGGAGCAAAAAACAAAAAGGAATATTTGATATCAAAACAAAAAAGAAAAAAAGGAAAAGCATTTTTGGAAAGATTTTGAGACGATATCAAGTGGAAGATTTTGAGAACCATGATTTTTTAAAGAAAACAATGATTCATTTTGCAAAGATTTACATAAGAAAAGCTATTTTTGAAAAGGATAAGAGATCCTATTTTGATAAGATCTACAATCTACAACATATGAAATGATGAAAATTGTGTTTTTTCCTCTATTTTTTTTTAGTAAAGTTTTCCCTCTCCTTTTTTTGTTCGAAGGAGGCATTCTTTCCTAGGTCAGTATATTTGGCAAATTGAGGATAGTCAAACCATAATAAATTATTGTATCAATTTAAAATGTTTTAATTAAATTGGAACGGAGGGAGAAAGTGATAGCGGATTTATAATAACGGTTGGAGGAGGTGAAGTATAATATAGCAAATGTTGATTATTTTTTGTATTTTTTAGTTGAGAAAATAATTAAAAACAATATGTTTTCTATATTTCGGATTTCCACAAATAAAAAAGTGTTGTCTGTATTGTAAGAT
The DNA here is from genome assembly GCA_035668315.1 of Drosera spatulata. Taxonomy (NCBI): domain Eukaryota; kingdom Viridiplantae; phylum Streptophyta; class Magnoliopsida; order Caryophyllales; family Droseraceae; genus Drosera; species Drosera spatulata. The sequence continues at coordinate 2,709 of JAOVYX010001729.1, read as the reverse complement.
TAAGGGAGTATATAATTGAATCACATGAAAAGCATGGATTATATAAATATATTTTTTCTATTATTTTCTTGATAAGATAATATTTCTATTACTGTTTTGAAAGTTATTACTCTTTTCGTTTTAGATAAAATATGATGATCAATATTTTTAAATTTATTAAAACAAACATTGAATCAGATCAGAAAACAATCAAACATTGTTTCTACAAAAAAGGTTAATTACCAAGAGGTATCCTTCTAATTTTTTTTATTATCAAATAGTGCTTCTTAAGTTTCTTAACTATCAATTAGTGACACATCATAGTAAATAGACTTTCTTGTGCATCGATGTTTTTTTTTTAAAGACCCGCCATCAAATTTGAAAAGGGAATAAATTATTGTACTCTTCATTTTTTTAAAAAAGAACACGTATCATCTTAGGAAAAAAAAAAACTCTTATAATTTGTTCTCATCTCCTGCATGACTACTTATTTCTTGTTGCATATTGGTGACAAAAACGAATGTCTCTTACAAAAGGTGGAAATTCCACCATTCAATTAGTACGATGCTATGAAGAACTCGGGGAGGAAGCAGCCACAAGCTCAATAAACCTGAATGAGAAGGATGTGGGATCCAAAATTTTCTTTATCTTTTATAATTTATATCTCGATTTATAGTCTGTCAGAATAAAATTAGATTTTTCATTAAAATTTAGGAATTGAAACATGACATCCATGTTATGTGAAAAATTAGACATGACATTTGAGCCAAAGATGTGAATAGTTAATGAATGGTTGACATAGAGTCGATTAGTGTTTTAGAGGAATCAGTCGATGAACAACACGTCTTAGTCAAACTTAGTGACTTAGTGATTCTATTTGTGCTCAGAATTGTACCATAACAATTATCAGTTTGTTAATGTATGATTTGTCTGAATGAAAAAGACCAACTGCAGTTGGTGCCAAAATTAGTCAAGGCACAGTTTTGGGTGTCCGGTGGACGGATTTGGTATTAAGGCTGACTAGGTGGGTTGAAGCTGGCAGTTTGTCACGGGGTTAGATTCTTACAACCCGTACGACACTCAAGTTACTCACACCTTCGTTTGAGCTCAGCCTACTCGTCACCCAAAGGTGATGTTTGTGAACGCTAAGAGAGTTTGGACTTGGAAACAAGCTTTGTATTGAGGACACTTGGAAGATTACAAGGCTTTGAGCTTACAAGAATGTGGGATTCCTTGGATGGTTTGGGATGAGATGAGATGAGATGCCTTGGCCAAAGGCCTCACCTCTATATATACACCTTCATGGAAGGGTCTAGACTCTTCTATACTCTTCCTCCTAAGAACCTACAAGAGCCTTCTAGGCTCTTCTCCTATGTACAAGAGTTCCCTAGAAAACTCTACCCAATTCTAGGGAATTTTAGAGCATTCCGGAGAACCCTAGAGTTCTCAAGAAAACTCTAGAAAAGTGTGAAATTGTCTAGAGGAATGTGGAGAACTCTAGACATTCCTTCAAAACGACCCTTAAATTAGCCCGTCCGTGACATACTCCTCCACCTATGTCGCGAACGTCCTCATCGCGACGCTCTCGTATGACTCGGTCCCTTCCTTGAGTCATCGCGATGAACCTTCGAGCACCCATCTTGCCGTCCTGGAGGGAGTTCCTTCCCGTGCTCCTTCGGCAAGACTCGTGAGATCTTCTTTGGCACCTCCCTTGCCGCGTGAGAGATCTCACTTCTCCTCAAGTGAGTGGGTTCCTCACTTTTGATTCCCTCAAAGAGTTGCATGGTCGCGACCCTCTTCTCTTGAGCCTTCTTCGCTCGTTGCACCATTGGTACCACGCAAACTCCATCATCCTTCACTATGCGTAACACATTAGCGAAGGGGATTGGTATCGCCTTCACACCCTCGATGAAGTCGATGCCAAGCACCAAAGGATAGTCGTCCATTGGAACGACCGTGAGATCCACCGATCCCTTCCAATCGCCAAGGCGAAGCCGCACGCCACGGGCCACGCCATCGATTGGTTCGGCCTTCGAGTTCACAGACTTGAGCATGCCTTGCTCTTTGTCGACTCGAAGTCCAAGTTGCTTTGCCTCCCTCCGCGAGACAAAGTTATGAGTTGTCCTGGTATCGATCAAGGCATGAGTTGTGTACGATCCGATCACCGCATCGACGTACATCAACCCTTTCGATGAAGACTTCCCCTCTGTGGTCTTCACCGAGTTAGGGATCCTTGATGAAGACTCCTCCTCCGTGGTCTTCATCGCGTTAGGGATCCTCGATGAAGATTTCTCCTCCGTGGACTTCATCGCGTTAAGGATCCTCAATGATCCCATCTCTTGCACGGGTTCCTCCTCCACCCAAGCAACCATAGCCGAGAGAGCATTCTTCTTCGTACACTCCCGAACGAAGTAAGGGCCATCACATAAGAAGCACTTCACCTCACCGTTGGATTTTCTCGCGTCCTTGGATGTGTTTTTCTTCCACCCTCTTCGCTCTTAACTCTTCGAGTTGCTCCTGCTAGCGAAACTCGAAGTCGGTTTGATCCTTTCGTGGGTCTCTCCTCTACCTCTTTCGGAGTCACTCCTCGACTCCCTGTCCCTTGGAGACTCGCTCCTCTTGAATTCGATGAAGGATTCCGTCGTTGCTATGACCGCCGCAAGAGTTTTGACGCCGCGTCGTTGTAACTCTTGTTGTGCCCACGGTTGAAGTCCATCCTCGAAGTAGATG
>JAOVYX010001728.1:0-12396 GCA_035668315.1 Drosera spatulata | reverse complement strand
CCCCGCGGCTGTTTTGGTGTAATCATTGTAGCACTTTCAATGGAGATCAACACAAGGAGAATGATTACCCTCAATGGGTCGAACTATCATCTGTGGTGATCAAAGATGAAAGACTTGCTATATGTGAAGAAACTACATCTACCCGTGTTTGAAAAGGAAAAATCCAAAGATAAGGCTAACGAGGATTGGACCTTTGAGCATCCGCAGGTATGTGGGTTTATTAGGCAGTGGGTGGATGACAACATCTTGAACCATATTATGGAGGAAACCGATATGCGTACCTTGTGTACCAAGCTAGAGGAGTTATATGCAAGAAAGACTGGGAATAGCAAGTTGTTATTATTTCGACAACTGTTTGCTATGAGATATCAAGATGGTACACCGATGTCGGATCACTTGAATAAGTTTCAAGGACTCTTGAATCAAATGACCTCAATGGGGATCAAGCTTGATGACGAGATTCAAAGTCTATGGCTCGTGAACACACTTTCGAATTCTTAGGAAACGTTCCAAACAACACTATTCAATTTAGCGTAAGATGGTGTTATGTCGATGGAGATTGCCAAGAATGACATGTTGAATGAAGAGATGAGGAGGAAGGCTTAGGCTATTTCTTATACACCTTCGGATGCTCTTGTTGGCGAGCATAGAGGAAGAAGCATGACACGAGGTGACAGTAAAGGTAGAGGAAAAAGCAACTGTAAGTCTAAGGATAGATTTGCCAATGTGGAGGGCTACTACTACCATGAGATGGGACATACAAAGAGGTTCTATCAAAAGATGAAGAAAGATCGCAAGATGAAGGGGAAGAAGGCAGAAGAACCGACTCTTGACGATAGCTGGCTCACTGCTGCTCAGGATCTGTGTCTTCCACTTCATGAGGAAGATGTGATGATTGCTTTAGTAGGGTCAGTTCTTTTGGTGATCGATAATGGAGCATCAATGCATGCTACTTCCCAAAGGGACTTCTCAAGACGTACACGGCAGGGAACTATGGTTCTGCCAACATGGGCGATGATGGAGTAGCTAGAGCGATTGTTATCGGAGATGTTCACTAGGAGATGGATAATGATATGTTGCTTATTCTCAAAGGTGTCAAGCATGTTCCTAGTATTCGTTTGAATCTGATTTCCACAAGTAAGCTTGATGATGAGGGATATGTTAGCACATCCGGAAATGGTATGTGGAAGATTGCCAAAGGCTCTTTGTTGGTGGCAAGAGATAAAAGATGTTCAACTCTTTATGTTATGCATAGTAAGATTACCAAGGGTGTGATTAATGCATTGGATGGTGAGGATGCATCAGAGTTATGGCATAAGAGTCTTGCATATATGAGCGAAAAAGGATTGGTGTTGTTATCCAAGAAGAAGGCTTTGCCCGAAGTTCGTGAGGTGAAGATGGGAACTTGTCCTCATTGTATGGCGGGGAAGCAGAATCGTGTATCTTTCAAGAATGTCCCTCACTCGAAGAAGACAGAGATTTTAGAGCTTGTGTATTCAGATGTCTGGGGCTCTCTACAAGTTAGCTCGCTTGGTGGATCGCTTTATTTGTTTATGTTTATTGATGACTGCTCAAGGAAGGTTTGGGTATACACGCTAAACACGAAGAGTCAGGTCTTCGATGTTTTCAAGCAGTTTCATGCTTTGGTGGAAAGAGAAACTGGGAAGAAGTTGAAGTGCATTCGCACGTATAACGGAGGCAAATACGATGTACCGGTTCATAAATATTGTACAGTTCATGGTATTCGATATCAGTTGACTCCTCCAAAGACACCCCAGTTGAATGGCTTGGCCGAGAGGATGAATAGGACATTGCTTGAAAGAGTTACGTGTTTGCTGTCACATGTGAAGCTCCCAAAGTCATTTTGGGCGGAGGCCTTGAGTACGATGGTTCATGTTCTCAATAAGTCGCCATGTGTTTCGTTGGACTTCGAGGTTCCTAATAAGGTGTGGTCGGGTAAGGAGGTGTCTTTTGGTCATTTGAAGGTCTTTAGATGTAAGGTGTTCGTGCATATTCCCAAAGATGAGAGATCCAAGTTAGACACGAAGATGAGACAATGCGTGTTTATTGGATATGGTGAAGATCAATTTGGCTATAGATTCTATGATCCGATCGAGAAGAAGGTGATACGAAGTAGAGATGATGTATTCATAGAGAATCAGACTATAGAAGACATAGACAAGGTACATAAGATACACAATCATGCGGATCTTATCGATGATCTTGTTCCTCCGACTGAAAGATCGTCTCTTGATGAAGAGGCGGCTCTTCCAATACCAGACAACCAGATCGCAGATGGTGGTACCGAAGCTGCTCAGTCTGATGATATTGCAAAATAGGTTCCTAAGGTTATAGTTCAAGGGGAGACGTCATTACCTAACCAAAGGAAGTCAATGAGGGAGAAGAAGCCTTCCACAAAGTATCCGGCTGACAAATAAGTTTGTCTGACCGAGACAGGAGAGGCAAAATCTTTTGAAGGAGCTATGGAGGGTGAGCACAAGGAAGAGTGGTTCGAAACGATGCAGGATGAGATTCGGTCCTTACATGAGAACCGGACCTTCGAGTTGGTGGAGTTGCCATTGGGGAAGAGACCTTGGAAGAATAAGTGGGTGTTCCGACTGAAACATGCGGAGCACAGATCGCATCCATGGTATGAGGCTAAGGTGGTCGTCAAGGGCTTTCGTCAAAAGCAAGACATTAACCTGCACGAGATTTACTCTCTGGTTGCAAATGTGTCTTCTATTTGGCTATTGCCTATATCGACTGGTAGTCTTGACCTTGAAGAGGCAGAGATTGATGTGGAGATTATCTTTCTCTATGGGGATTTTGAAGGAGAGATTTATATGGATCATATGAAGAGCTTCAAATTCATTGTGAAGGAAGACTATGTGTTTAGGCACTGGTTAAGCTTATATGGATTGAAACAAACATCGAGACAATGGTATAAGAAGTCTGAGTTAGACATGAGGGGTCATGGCTACAAGAGACTGTTTCAAGCCATTGTGTCTTTTTTTAGAAGTTCGTTCATGATGATGTGATCATTCTTTTGCCTTATATGGGTGACATGTTAATATTTGGGAGTGATATTGTCATAATCAGCTTGTTGGAGAAGCAATTGAGTGAGTCATTTGCCATGAATAACTTGGGGGCTGCTAAGTATATCCTTGGTGTTTACATAGTTCGTGACGAGAAGGTATTTGTCTGCTATGTGACAGTAGGAAGTGGTCCTATCGCAGGAGTCGGCTCTAGTGCAGGAGCCAGTTCTCCCATCTTGGATTGAGGGGGAGAAGTGTTGGTGATCCATCCAAGATGTGAAAAGACATATTCTTTCCCAGCAGAAAGGTAGAAAATTTTTGCCTTGGAAGATATTAGATTTTCTTTAATTGTGTTAGATTATTTAATATCTTATTTAGAAAAATCTTTATATCTTTATTAGAAGATTTAGTTAATCTTTGTAAAGTAGATCTTAGAAAGAAGGCTATATATATGCCTGGGATGGTCTAGGTTTCGATGTATTCGAGAGAAGAACTCGTGAGGTGCTTTAAGACCTAGTGTTTGACAGTCAAGAAAAGTGAGAGTCGGAGACACGAGTAGGAGAAGAATAGTAAAAAGATGATTTGTGATTTTATTCCCTTCGATTACATTCTTTCTCGAATAGATGGTCTTTTGTATTCCCAAACATTTGGTTTTGATAATAGTGGAATGTTGGTCGTGACATATATTCGTGGTGTTCTTTTATTCCTTGATATTCTGCTATATATTCGTATTTGGTGGTAGTTGGTGATATTGTTTCTTGGTCTCGTTCGTTCTGATCTTTGATGTTGGAGGTTCTGTTCGGAGAGACGGTTCTTGACGACGAACCGGTTCTATTACGAGAATCAGTATGCTTGGTCGTGACCTGTTGTTTCTTTGATTGATTCCGCTTTGCAAATTTATTTCGTTATTCCGATGATTATCGTCCTTAATTCCAACATAGACTTGGGTAGGAGGTGTATATTACTGTATGTTGTATGTTGCTCTGCACCTCGATACAACTTTGATCGCCTATGCTTGATCCAAACTCCTTGTTTCCTACGACGAGCTTGACTCATGTAGGCTTAGGATAAGGTATTGAGTATAGGATGATTAAAGAGGTAGGTTATGTGCAATGAAGTTTTTCTCCATTGAGAGTGAAATGAAATACGCTTTATTGCTGCTCAAAAAAAAAAATAAAAAAATTGACTGGTGTTCATCAAAACTCGACTCAATTCGATTCGTGTAAACCGCTAGTTGGGATCAATTCTCAATGAGAACTCAAATAACCTATTCCTATCTTACAACAGTTATATTGAATTATCTAAAATAAAACCATTATGTAATTTGAGTAAAAAAATAAATGGGATAATATTAAAATTTAATCGAAATATTTTAATTTAATAAGGCTTATAATTCTTTTGGGATGGAGAGAACATGAAAACATGTTTCTAACAGACCTTAAAACTTATTCGGAGGATGAGGCAACTCTTGTCAAAGGAAATTAAAGAACAAGGCGTATAAAGTATTTGCCTGTTTGGAGCCGAACACTTCCTGGCATGCCCAACAACCACGATAATGAAAGTATAGTAGTTATAAATTGATTGATTGTCCCAACCATTTCCGTGCTTTCTGTCCCACCCTCTTTGAATGCTCAATTCTTCTTCATAGACACCTATTTAGTATGTTATATTTTCTTATTTTTATAATATAAATAATATTTATTTATTTATATCGTTCTAAAATATATTATATTTTCATTCGAAAGGTGAAAAAAGAGAATTGTTATGCAACATATATATGAAAGAGTATAGAATATTGAACTGATGGATTTAGCAAATTACATGATCTAAAACGACTTTGATAAGTTTATTTCTTTATTAAATTCAGCACACATATAAATACGCGTGTCAGATTAAACAATTATCTATATTATATAATGAAGGGAGTACCTCTTCTGCTATCCTTTTGTTGGAATCATCCAATATTACACATAACAATAATAATTCAGATGTTTTTATCACCAATATAGTTCGAAAAGAATGAGAAGTGTACAATCTTATATGGTTATGTAAAACATAGAGATTATTTTTCTATATTCTCGTTATGAAAGAACTTCATCCCCTATAGATACACCAAAAAGTGTGACATTATATGCAAACATACCTTCTCCTACATATTGGCTGACGCCCACAATCATGAAGGAATAATTCGAGACATGCTTTAAAACTATACAGATCAATTGACAAGATCAAAACAAACCATATCTTTACTTTTCGAACCAATAGTAAAGGATCGGCTTTGACCGGGTCTTATCAAAAATATGCAAAATACGCCCTGATCCGACCATGAAAAAGCTTCCCTCTTTGGTCCATATATGCCAGGCCTATAACAGCTACGTACGAACCTTCCTCCCTCTGGCGAGTTCTTCCAACTAATTAATCAATGACAAAGTTCACCGTAAGAAAAACAAGTAGATCGTAGACTTAATAATTAATGCACTCTATATGTTCGTATATATAAGTTCACACCTAAGCCTCCCTCAACCTAAACCTCTCCAAACTCCATCATATTTCTTCCCTCTTCTTCTTTCAAAACTTAAGATCATGGCTCCTGCTTCATTCATCCCTATATCGAACAAGGTATGCGTGATGGACGCCTCCAGCCGCCTAGGCGCAAACCTAGTCGCCCGACTTCTCCGTCGAGGGTATGTGGTTCATGCCGCGGTGCAAGGCCAGCTAGCCGAGTTGGAGAAGTACATGAAGGTGTGGGATGAAGATGAGAAGATGAAGGTGAAGGTGTTCAAGGCTGATCTGTTTGATTTCCATAGTATTGCTGATGCTTTGAGAGGTTGCTCTGGTTTGTTTTACAACTTTGAGCCTCCTCGTGATCACCCCGTCTATGACGTAAGTGTTACAATTACTCTCTCGTCCCAGAAGGGATGCAACATATACGTATTCTATATTATTCTATACACATGAATATAAATTTTATTTTCATATCAAATTATGTCTGAGAGTCCAGTAACACGTATTATATTGAAGTACGTAATTTACTCAATTATTGATATTTCATGATAAATTTACAAAAAAAAACTACGTTTTATCGTCGTTGTACGTATGTCAAAGTTTGTATCGATACCCGTACCATGTCAAACCATATGGTTAATTTTGACATGACTCGTAGTTTTCTCGGTATTCTACTTTGTTCTCTGTCCATGATCACAAGAACTAGGTTGGTGTTGTTGTGTTTGTCATTGGCTTGAAGAAATGAACACAATTAGAAACATAGGGGTGGCTGATTTCCTTGAGCTGAGTCGATCATCTACTCATAGTAGCATTGATCAGTGTTCAAATCCTAATCTATACAAACAAACTTAATGAACCTTTGAGCGATTGGTTTAATTTGCTAGTTTTGCAACGATTTTGGGACGGAGATAGTATTCATTAGTGCTGGCTAATAATTAGCTATACATCAAATGTGCTACACCGTGTAATACTAGAAAATACAGTTGGTATGTCAATGCAATTGATACATCAATTAATTTTCATAGCTTTGGTAGTATGAGTAGTAGTAGTAGTTAGTAGTTGGGTCCCCTGAGCATTTGAGCAATTAATCGAGTTATGCGTGTTCTTGCTGAAAACGGTCTTTCGTTACACGTTACATGGTACTTTCCGTCGCATTTATTTGTTGTAAACTTCACATGCTAATCACATGAAAATAAATGCTTATTGTTGCGTCAACAAGACTATAACATTCCTTGTCATGTCCTAAAGTTTTGGAGATCATTGGACCATACTGAGGATTCTCTATTGACTTTCATCAACAAAAGAAATTTACTCGATTGAAATCTGCAATAGCCACCACAATAATATTCATATTAATAAACGAACCTGTTTCTCTTATTTTTGTTTTAGTTACGACGAAGACATATACAACCTATACGAGAGAAAGACTACTGTATCACTCTAAATTCTAAACCATTAAAGAATGTAAACCAAATCGTATCAACCAATATATCATTAAAGCAAAAAGGAAATTCTTTTTCTTTCTTTTTTAAAGGAAAATAGAAACCATTTGTCTGTGCAACAGCTGAATTCTATGGTTTCATGACATACATGCAGGAACATATGATGGAAGTGGAAGTTAGAGCGGCACATAATGTGTTAGAAGCAAGTGCACATGTTGACACGATAGATAAAATCATATTCACGTCGTCTATCACAGCCGTTGTTTGGAGACATGATCGTAGTTCAACTTCCTCGAATTTGGATGAGAAGCATTGGAGCGACATTAGCTTCTGCCGAAAGTTCAAGGTACATAAGATACATAAGATACAACATTATAATGATGTACATCATTATAATGTACATCATTAAATTACAACAATAACTATATACATCACATGTATTTATGGCTTAATTATTCATGATAGTTTGTAATGAAAACATTCAAATTCATGCAATTTGTAATTATGTACCCTTTTGCCTTTATAGTTGTGGCATGCTTTGTCGAAGACCATTTCGGAGAAGAGCGCCTGGGCGCTAGCCATGGATAGGGGCCTCAACATGGTGACTGTGAATGCAGGTCTGATACTGAGCAATGATCTCTCAATCGCGAATCCATACTTGAAAGGAGCGGCTGAGATGTATGAAGATGGAGTTTTTGTGGTCACTGATCTGAAGTTCTTGGTAGATGCTCATATCTGTGTGTTTGAAGATATCTCCACATATGGGCGATACCTATGTTTCAACTCTGTTGTTAATCATGCTGAAGTTGCTCTCCAAGTCGCCAAGACTATAGCTCCATGGGCATCCCCTCAAATCCAAAGGCACATATCATTCGTAAATGACGTTCGCTGGAATTCCCTAAGAGCAGCATTGGATTAAGATCAAACTAACAAGTTCTTGTTATTAATTTGCAGCTTTGAAGGGGAAGATAAGATGATCCAACAGAACATAAGCAACAAGAAATTAAACGAACTGATGGCAGATTTTGAGACAGAACTATCTCAAGAAAGTTGATGTTCTATGTTTCATACAAGAAGAAGATAGAGCCCAAAACAGGTCGATGTACATATTATTTGATGAATCAAGATAAGAAGTCGCTCTGCAAGAATTGACTGGTGCCAACCTCTTGTATCAAGTCTAGTGTTGTATTGTGATACATGGCGCTATCCAGACAGATGATGTTCCACACCATTGGATTTAGATTTTGCAGGTTGATAGCTTGTATAGGTCAAGTCAATAGACATCTTGTATTTATCTGCATACTCTGTACTAAGTGTGAGACCTCGGATTGATCCCCGTTTTCACTATAAGTAAAATCATTTCGTTTTATTTATTTAAGATCCCCATAGTATTCGTTTTCACTCTGTACAACATGTTCCGTGAATGGTCACGCTAGGTTCTGATAATCAAGTTGCCCGTGCCCAAGGAACAGTGGCATAGCAAGCCGACGTATGAATTGATCAACTCATACTTGACTGTTATGATCAACGAAAAAAAAAAAAAAAAAAGAGGATGATAACTATTTACTTCTTCTGTTTCCATCCGTAGTGCATGTGAACCTTCATGAATTCATCTTTGAAGTCATTTTGATGGATAAACGAACCGGCATTGCAGCACCATGGCTGCGGTTTTAATTGTCCAGTTTTGCTCAATCACGCTGCAACCTGATTTTCGTCTACGGCAGCACCTCTTCTTAATAGCAAGAGTTGATTCTCCTATCCGTATCTTGTTATTTTTGGAGATTTGTCAATCCTATGAAATGTGTAATTGCTAAGTTATAGGATCTGTAAATAATCTTCCTTATTTAGCAAATTTGTGCAAGTCAAGAGCCTAAAATCAAGGAGTCCATTGTATATTTATACAGGTTGAATGAATGAGAAAGTAAAGCCATTCAAACATTTTTCTTGTCTTTTATGATATCAGAGCCTTTCAATTGAGATTCACATCTCTGATCCTTTTTTTTTTTCAATGGCAACACAGACAAGCAATTCTCTTGCAGCAAGCCAAACCACGACACCCGCTGCAGCTCAATCATTATCTACTATTCTCAACCCACTCTCTAATGTCACAAGTTTGGTCTCTATCAAACTCGATGGCACAAATTATCTACTATGGCGATCCCAATTTCTCCCACTGCTCCGGGCAACACAGCTGTTTGGCTTTATCGATGGCTCCAACCCCTGCCCACCAAAAACTGTAATGACCACTGACGATCCGCCAATTGCAGTTCCTAATATAGACTGGCTGGTTCGTGATCAACTGTTGCTCAGTTGGATCAATGCTACTCTTACGGAGGCTGTCATGACCCATGTCGTTGGGCAGCAGACGTCTCAGTCTGTTTGGAATACCTTAGAGCGTCGCTTTCTCAATAGCGATCTCGGGTCTTTCAACTTCGCTATGAACTCCAAACGGTCAAACGAGGTGGCTCCTCCATTTCTGAGTACCTATACAAAATCAAGGGCCTTGCAGACTCTCTTGCTGCAGCAGGGCAACCCGTTGCCGACAATGACCTGCTCCTCTATATTCTTGGAGGCTTAGGCAGTGACTATGAATCGTTTATCACTGCAATCATGACTCAACCTGATCCCATATCTATTAAACACTCGCATAGTCTTCTGCTGACTCAGGAACTACACTTATCTCACGATCATGCTTCAACCGAACCTCAAATTGCTGCTCTCCTTACAACTGGCTCCAATGCTACAAATGGAACCCGGTTCCATTCCAAGGGTGACTCACGCCCTGACTCCAGAAAGCATGACCACTCCTACCGTGGTAGGGGTCGTGACAGAGGATGTTACGAGCGGGTCCGTTAATAATAAACACAAACAATAATAAATACGCAATAAATAAATGAGACAAAGAATTTTACGTGGAAACCCTTGCGGGAGAAAAATCACGGACGGTCGTCGACGACGAAGAATCCACTAACCAAATGAGGAATACAAAAGAGAATACACTCCAAAATTGAGAATCTCACAATAAAGGATAGAGATAATAATCTCTAAAACAAATCCCTTAAACCCTCAATATATTTTTGTGGGTATATATGAATAGTGCTTCCACTCACTTTATCCCTTTCCTCCCTATCCCTTTTCTCCACTCAAATCCTCACCAAACCAATCTCAGACACTTTGCCAGGCTTTCTGCCCCTCTTGCTTCTCAAATTGCTCTCTGCCTCTTTCGTCTTACCACAGCTTTTCTTCATCCTCTCATCTCCCTTATATAATCGAGAAGACGTGTAAACCTTTTAAATCTTATGAAGACAAAGGTGGTTGCGACTGGATGAGGACAAAGGCGGCGACGGCTGGATGAGGACAAAGGTGGCGGCTGGTCAAAAACGGTGAGTTTGAGTCACCATCAACAGAGGACGACAAGGCCTACGAAATGACTCGCAACAAAGTCGTGTTACATGCCAGCTCTACAACATTCCCGGTCATTCTGCCCTTGATTGCTATAATAGGCTGAACATGGCATATCATGGTCGCCAACCTTCAAAACAGCTTGCTGCCCTTAATGCTGAGCTGAACACTCGATACCCGGACTCTGGAGCAACTCATCACATCGTGAATGACTTGGCGAATCTAAGCATTCACTCTGATTTTTCAGGCCCAGATCGTGTGACTGTTGGTGATGGTACAGGTTTGCCGATTTTACATACTGGCTCCTATTCTTTGAATAACTCCTTAAAAATGCTTGGCATCTTACATGTTCCTACCATCTCCAAAAATCTCCTGTCTGTTTCTCGCCTAACCAAAGATAACAATTGTGTTTTTGAATTTTATCCTGATTGTTTCTTTGTTAAGGATTTGAAGACAAGGCGAGTCCTGCTCCAAGAAACTCAAAGTAATTGCCTCTATCACTTTCATCTTAAAAATAAAGAACCTGGTGGCTCTACCTTTCCTGCAACTTTCATTGGTGCTCGTGGTTCTCCTATTATTTGGCATCATAGCCTTGGTCATCCGACGAGGCCTATCCTACGTCATGTTTTAGTTAAAAATAATTTACCCTCCACATCTATTAGCAGCCAGCACATTTGTGCCTCTTGTCAATGTGGAAAGAGTAAACAGTTATCGTTTTCCCCGTCTACATTTGTTAGCTCTCATCCCTTACAGTTGTTATTTATGGATCTTTGGGGGCCAACCCCTTTTCAATCCGTGGTTGGTTTTCGCTATTATTTATTAATCGTTGATTATTTCACCAAATACACTTGGTTGTTCCCGTTAGTCAGCAAAACAGATGTGTTTCCCACCTTTACCGCCTTCGTCAACTTAATTCAAAAACAATTAAATCAATGCATTCGAGCTACTCAATCGGATGGGGGTTCAGAATTTGTAAACGACAAATTACGTCATTTTTTGCAAACTAATGGCATCTCACATCGTATTGCTTGTCCTTATACACCTCAACAGGTTGGTCAAGTTGCACGAAAACATCGACATGTGGTGGAGACAGGTCTCGCTCTCCTCGCCCATTCCTCTATGCCGACAAGTTTCTGGGTAGATGCTTTTCAGGCTGCTATGTATCAGTTCAACCGCTTGCCATCATGCTCCATCAAAATGGCCAGCCCATATGAACTGCTATACCACCGTCAACCTAGCTACACTCATATGCGACTCTTCGGCTGTGCCTGTTATTCTTTGTTGCGGCCTTATCGATCTCACAAGCTGGAATATAGGAGTACGCAATGTATATTTCTAGGCTATAGTATCCAACACTCTGGTTACAGATGTCTTGATCGCGCTACTGGAAGAATATATATTTTGCGACATGTGATTTTTGATGAAACCAAATTTCCATTCGCCACCAGCGCCTCGCCAACAACTCAACCTCCAATAGAAATATATTTCTTAAGTGGGAGTTAGAGTTTGGTTGATGATTTTGTTTATAATTATGTTCATCTCATCCTTCGAAGACCCTGATAAATATTTTGGGTTTCTCTTTATTTATAACCTTTGTCATTTGCGGAATTCATTTTGTAAAAAGGACCTCTTAGTTTGAATTCTTTCTTCTTGGAAACTATAGGATGAGGCAGAGTATCAGTTTCACCAAGATAGAACCTCAAATTCAGCTTAATCGATTGACATTTGGTTCACCCGTCGTTCAGTGAAAGAGAGTGAAGTCACCAAACTTAATCACATCTTAGAAGTACTGTTGAGCCTATTACGAACGGGTCCGTTAATAATAAACACAAACAATAACGAGTGTGCAAAATAAACGAGACAAAGATTTTTACGTGGAAACCCTTACGGGAAAAAACCACGGGCGGTCGCCGACGAAAAATCCACTAACAAAAGGAAGAAAATACAAAAGGAGCTACACTCAAAATATTGAGAATCTCACAATAAGGGATAGAGATAATAATCTCTAAAAC
>JAOVYX010001727.1:0-12396 GCA_035668315.1 Drosera spatulata | reverse complement strand
CAACTTTTCATCTCATTAATTTGGAAAAACCCATTTTTATCTTTTAGGAATAACATCTTTGAGTACATGAACTGCAGCTCCAATATGAGAATAACTTCAAGCAAGTTCAATTATGTCTTTTTGCCTCCTTTCTTTTAACTCGAACTCGAATGCTTTAGGCATTGCGAGTAGATTAGTACTAGATTCAGATTTCCCTAGAGACAATAAGAGTTACTGAGAAAGCACAGAATCGTCGATGATATCTATAGTCTTATCATATTTCTTTCCGTATTGCGTAATCTTTTTCAATTTTATCAATATCTTTATTGTTTCCCATGACTAGGATATGATCGTTCCACATTCTCATGATTTTATATGGAGCAGCTGCTATTATTTCATGAGATATTGTCTTTAAGATTTACTTCTTCTGAAGGTATATTTTATGACTGATACATATTAACGGGTGTTAATCCGTTCAGTTTTAGTTAATCGGTTCGATTTTAAACCAAGAAAACTAAAACCGAAGTGATTAGTTAATCGTGGCTTGGTTAAACAATTTTGTAGGATTTTGGTTGAACATTTACAAGTGGTTTGTTTCGTTAGATTGCAAACGTTCTTGTACATAACTTTCAAAACATATGAGACAAATCTTTTATAATGAAACAACAAAAATCCCATATCATGCACACACATCATATGTATTTTTGAAAGATTAAGAGAAATAAATGGACAAAATAAAACTTATCTAATTTATTCATTTTAGTGTAAATTACCTAGAAGTTCTTTTTTTCTTTTTTATTTACGAATAGGTGGTGCATATCTTTTTTTGTTTTCTTTTTTACGAATCAATTCTATTTTGAATTTAAACACACTTCTTGACTTATTTGTCCTTATTGTCTTTTATCTCTTTCCTTCTTTGACTATCAATTAGGTCTTTTCTTTCCTAAATTATTTGTTGTTTCATCTCCATCCAATAAAACTCTGGCCGTCGAACTCATTCTCATCAACAACTATGTCTCAATCTCCAAATCTAGAAACGAAAATCACTACTAAGCTCCAAATCCTCGCCGTGGTTGATAGGGAATCAGAAATCGATCAATGAAAAATTCAAAAAATTGATGCTCGATCAGGCTTTGGAGTTCGCTACATAACAACAACAACATCAGATTGATGCCCACGAATCAACCATCAAAATAAGGCTACAAGCTCAACATCAATGCCCAACACCACCTTGATGCTCGAGGAACAGTGCACTATCGCATTGTTTTGTGCAACAGTGCGTAAGGAACAGTGTGTCGGTGGAGATTCCGTTTGGCTATAGAAGTGGAGAGAAAGGAGGACGAAACAGGGCACGAGGATCTGACGACGACGACGTACGTTGATGCTCGAGGAATAGTGCACGAGAAACAGTGCATCATCGTATTGTTGCTCGAGGAATTGTGTGCAAGAAACAGTGCACAAGGAACAGTGCTCGAGGATCTTGTTTGAAGATGTGTTTATTGAAGAGTTTGGTTTGAGCCTTGCTTTTTGAATTTATCTGATGGATCTATGAGCTCTATTTGTGGATGTATCAAAGGAAGTGATCGAATCAAGCATTGCTTTTGGATCAACGATTCATCTCGAAACAACATCGTCATTTTGGGTTCAAGGACATGGTGGTTGAGACAAACAATGCGCATTATTTTTTGGAGCACTGGTTTAGAACATGCGCACTGTATTTAGAAATACGAGCACTGTTTGATGCGAGAACGAAGACAGGCACATGGTGGCGACGACGGTCAGTGACGGCCATTGGTGGTATCAGTTAGATTTTAAGGGTTTTAGAATGATTATTGTAGATTGTAATCCATTGTAACAAGCTATTTTCTTATTTTGGTTGAGGATAAATTAGACCATAATTTAAAATTTTGAATTATGATAATAAAAAAATTTACACTATGACCTATTAGTAATTAATGAAATAAAATATATCTAATCCGTAATTCTCTATTTATTTTATTGGTTAAAATATTCATGGATTTTGCACTATGACCTATGATTTCATGGATTCAGTTAAAATTCTAGAAAAATTAGTCATTAACGATTGTTTTATTAGGTTTTAAATAGTTTGGTTAATCGAATCACTAAAGCAATTTTTTGATTCGAACCATCGGTTAATCAGTTTTAAACCGAACTGAAGCGAACCGATTAAATATAAGGTTTTATTTTTGAAATCAAAACCGAATCGTTTAAAATTCGATTTTGTCCGTTTTCGTTTTTGGATCGGTAATCAATTTCTATTTCGGTTAATTTGATCTACCTTTAATAGAAATAAATTATTTCGTTTTCTATGAAAACATGTCATTGAACTCTGTGGGGCCATCCACGCTACTGGCATTGTGTAGGATTTTTAGACATGGTTTGTGCCAAGGGGATCTCCATTTCAATGGTGCATATTTAACAAAAATATGGGACTTAGTGACTTTAATAAATACTTTAGACAGTTAACTTGCTATATAATTCATGTTCAAAGTCGTTGAACTTCAAGTTCAGTCATACTTGTACATGAAATAAGATAGTTCATATGGTTATCTTTTTTTGAAGTTTCTTGGCATTATATAAGCTTTAGGGTTTCTCCCCTAATGTCGAAAAACGTGTCAAATATGAGTTAGCGAATCTAACAGTGTATAGATAGTCCTTCTGCGACTCCAAATATTTTATTGGATCTCATATTTTATAAAGATGTCAAAATTACATCTAAGTCCAATTTAAAATGTCAAAGAGATTATATATAAACATCAATGGCATAATGAGAAAAACGATCGCGGATCAGAAACGTTATATCGCATCCATGTACAAGCCGAGTTAGAAAAACTCATGATATTCCTTTGACTAGTTTTAAGTTAGGGTTAATGCGTGCTATTTATTGCAACTCCCCGTAGATTTCAATGTAATTATACCGCTAATAAGAATCATTTTCTGACATTTAATTTAACAATTTGCTAAGCCATATTTTGAACTATAATGATGCTCCATGTTAAATATAGTAACCATACGGTGATCGTAAAGGTCTCAGAAATATTTTTCTGGCATTAATTAATTAACAGTATTAATAATTTAAGGGTACTCAGTGTACTAATCTATCGTTGAGAATCAAGCAGTGGAATAATGCGGATCTGCGTGAAGTTACAAGGCTCCTTGATTTCACCACACAATCGTACTTCTCTTAGTCATCGGCGCTACATTGTCTCTTCCTCTTGCGTTCACTCGTCTGAATGAGATCGATGGATTGGTTATTAGAGTTACTTCGTATGATGGTTCCACATTCACCAATCTTAGAGGACGTAGGTGATTCTTCTAGAGATAGGTTAGAGAAAAGAGAGTTGAGAGATGTGTTTTTCACTGTACATTGTACGTTTGTCACAAAACAGACTTTATAGGGATAATCAGATTTGATCCCTAACACAAATCTCGGATAATTAGTTAGGATAATAATTAGAATTCAAATAACAAATAATCAGACTCTAAATACGATGTCATGTCATCCATGACATGCGGACGTCATATATTATTTAATCCCAACATCTCCCACTCGCCCACATGTCGATAATCATCTCTTAGCTCATTCTCAAACAACTTCATCTCTTCATACGAGAAATGAAATGTGCGACCCCACGAGAACAAACGCACATAGAACCTATGTATTAAGTCATCATCAAGACTAACACAAAGCGTCACTAGGGAGAATCTCGTCAATGCCTATTGAGTTCATATGTTTTGATGATGACATCGATTGAACTAATCGATCTTAAGTATTGGTTGTTAGAAAAATACATGAAGATTGACCGTCCGTCGCAAGATGTGCAAAGTTAAATCCTGACTACACCACTCGTAACAGAATTACTAAAAAATATGTAGTAGTGGCAAGTCGAGTCGATCCCATAAAGAAGGATATATTCAACTGATTTTTGTGTCAATCACTTAAGATGTAACTTAAGGTGATAGAAATACAGGGTTTGTAATTTAATATGAAATAATGATAACTAAAATGACATAGAGAATATGAAAAGATCGGACTGATTTCATTTAATCAGGAATAAGATGTATGACAATATATTTCGATTCATTCTTGGGATTTCTTCATCGATGTTAATTTTCTCTTCCTTTTTGACGTATATTGTAGCTAGGTGAAACCTAACTAGCCTTATATCTAAATAATGATAGCAAGATGAGAATAAACTATCAACTAACAATAGGCAAGATGAGAACATACCTAGACCAATTAATATTACATTATATCATAACTCAACATACCATAACATTGAATATAAGAGAATAATTCATTGTTACGAATCATGACATGAATACTTTATGTTATACAAAAGATAATAATATAACCTATAGTCTGCTACCATATATTAACAAAAGAGAGTGATGATTGCAATGATTGATATTTCAATGTATAGAATGGCCTAAACTATATCATATCAATGCTATGAATAAGATCAATTCATTCATGACCAAATCAATGTAGATCATAAGAAACTATGATGAACATGCTCAAACTCAGAAATCCCAGAGAATTATCTTCAATACGTTATCACACAAAAGATCTACGCTACAAACATGATAGAAAACAAAACAATAAGAAGTGATAATCCAATATCCATTACAAAACTAGATAAAAAGTATGTAAACATTGAGAATAAATCCAAAACCCAAATGAGAATAGAGTTTTGATGAAGATCCCAATGATCGTGACTCAATCCCGATGTTGCGGATGGATGCGGATCGATCGTCCTCATCTCAGATCTGCTTCTGGGGTTTGAACGTGTGTCGTTTCTCTTGTCGTATGAAAGCGATCCTCTCGCCTCTATTGTTCTTTTCTGATGTGGAGGAGGTAGTATTTATAGGAAAGAAGGTTAAGAAACAATCCCCAATAAATCTCTGATTCAAATTAAACAGTTCGAACATTTGACATAGCCTTGTCTGGCTGACACGGCCAGAATTGATCCGTGCTTTGAAATTTCATGGGTTTTTCTTCTTGAGGCTGACACTGCCGTGTCACCCTCACACAGCCCAAGCCAGGCCGTGCTTTGTGAGGAAACTAGCCTGGAACATGGCCTTGTTTGAATACGGACTTCACCTCCTTGGCCGTGTTTAGTCACAATACACCTGTAATCGTCAACTTTATACACATAGTCGCTTCGAACACTTCCAAATTGTTATACATCACATTACAAAGCTTCAAAACATCTTCCAATTATCACGATCGTTAACACAACTCTTCTATCGACTTTCTTTAATAAAAATAGAAGTTTCGACAGTACCATGCTATGAAAGTAAAACCAAACCAACTAGATTAAATAGACCACAAAAATGATACAAAACATAGGTTTAAGAACGTAAAAAAGTGTGTGTTTTGACACACATCAAACTCCCCTAAACCAAATGTTTGCTTGTCCTCAAGTAAAAGAATACACACAAGAAAAAATAAGAACAACGCGTAATGAGTAACTCAAACCAACAAAACCAACAAGTGTCATAACACACTTTTTCTACACGCCAATTCATCTTTCCTCCCTCGCCACATTGCATAAACTCTTCCTCATATCTCTAAGCTTTCTCCTAACAAGGCATCACTCACTATTCCGATGATCATAAGGAGCATTTCAACACTCATTAGTCATGCAAGAATAAGAGTTTAACTCAAATAATACAACAAGCTACAAGCATTCACATACTAACCACCTTCTTATCCGAACCAAGCATGCATCTCAATCCAAATAATAGGCAGGGACAAAGAAAGATAACAAGATAGGTAAAAGAAGATTGGCTATTTGGTTTGTGGAGTTAAGGCTCAAGGGTGGGAGTAAGGTCAAAACATAAACGATCTACACATCTAACCCATCAAGACAGTGTGCTTTTAACAGAGATAAATGAACCTCACTAATCCAAATATACGACTTCCTCTAGCTAACTAAGAGATAACAAAAAGAACTCTTCCTTCTTCTTTTTTTTTTTTCCCTTTCTTGAACAAGCTCATCTTATCGAGTACTATGTCCCGCTCTTGTCTATAGAAATAGATGATAATTTTGATTATCGAGGTAAAGGACATGGTACTACAAAAGCTTCTTGCTTGCTGGATGCTTTGACAATCATCTTTTTTTCTTTCTTTTGTTTTTTCTAAACAAAATAAAGACAAAACAATCCTAGCACATTATGTTCCATATTACATCAATATAAACAAACCATCCCCTTTATAAAGTTTCCCAATCACCGCTACCTTTGACTCATTCACATGATAAGGTTCAAATGGGTTCTTTTGTGGAGTTTATGACATGAGAAATATAAAACAACTCCAATAATGAGTATAACCATGCCTAATCAAACAATTCATCACATAAAGTATGAGATAAAAGGAAGAAAAATAGTGAATTAGCGTTAGGGAAAAGGAGGTCTAAAAGGTAATGGTCATACAAAGAAGTGGAATAAAATGACCTATGATGCACATCTCTCCACCTTACTACCATCCAAGTAGCTAGTAACTTGAGCTTGGTGCATTATAAGAATCTAGCCTTATTCGTTGCCCTCACATCCCATGTTTAATTATCGCCCTATACATGCCTTAGCTCCGAATTAAAATTTAGCGATATTTTGGACAAAAAGTTAGCTATGTAAACGAGAAGGATTTCAACTGAGGCCATCTTTATTCTACTATGACATATCAAAAAATTTTTTTTTGAGTTAATACATTTTTCATAGCTCCTAAAAATTCTTGTGCATAACATTTACCTAAAAACACAAAATTTCTTTTTGTACTTATTCATTTTTATTTATTTAGAAACGACATCAACAAAACAAATACTACTCATGACAACATAAACAGAAGGAAGACAAGAATAATAGAATCTGACTCAATAAAAGAAAAGCAATATAATATAGACCATAATTTTGAGTCTATTACTGTTTAAACCATAAATAATACATGTCGGACAAAAAATAGAAAAAAGAAAATCATAAAAATAGAAAAAGATAGATATAAAGATAGATAATATCCTACCTCGCACCCAAAATATTGCATTGTCCTCAAAGTAAGATATGAAAATGATAACCAACAGACAATTCTCATAAAAGATCACTATGGAGGTAGTGGTGGTGGCTGGAAATGCCTCTGGCTCACATGCCAGTCATAAATCTACTACTGTATATCATGCTGATGCTCGACAAGGGATTCCACTTGAGTAAGTCTGTAATCAAATCTGTCCTTCCTGGCCCATACATTCTTCTCGAAAGAGGAATAATAGAACGGTGCTGGTGTGCAGCTCCTTGACGGCTGGACTATACTGGCGGCTCCATGTCATCATCATAAGGTATGTCATCAATAGCAACCTCCTCATCATCAGCTATCTGATCATCTGCAGCCTCCTCCTCAGACACATCAGCAACATCATCATCATTATACTCATCCTGCTCCTCTACCTCCGCAATTCCTGTTTCTCCTTCAGCCTGCTCCTCCACCATCACTCTTGGTCTAGGAAAACGAAGACCGAGAGATGGAAAACCCCATAGCGAAGTATTTGCAACTCTGCATAGCTTACTCTGCAGCTGTAACTTTACCTTCTTGTTGTAAGGGAACAACAAGAAGTAGACCTCTTCTTCTCTAATCGTCTCATTCTTTATCTTCTTTGTGGAAAGATGATAAGTGAGGGAGAGTGAAGAATAGGGTGACTGCACCAACGGTTCCTGTCCCGTGGAATCATATCTAAGAGCCATTGCGATGGTGGTAATGAGTCCCCCTAAGCAAATCTTGCCAGTGTTGCTACTGGTGTGGAAATGCCGATGGCGTAGAAGGTACGTCGCAATATTGAGCTTGACGGGTCTAGGCCTCGTCATATCCCAAAGAAGTAATTACTCATCCTTCCGTAAGTTGCCGATAGTCTCATATCAGGCAAAGATGGTGCAGGCGAAGAATCTATGAAGAATGAAGAAAACAGGATTAAGCACAACATATACCTTAGCATTTCTGAAGTCCGGAATATCCTGCTGAGCCAAAGAGTAATAAAAAGATCGGATCTCCCTCTCAAATCCGGAACTACAAACTGCAGCCGGATGTTCTGAAACCATATATTGCGTTAAGCCAAGCCACATCTTTATCATATTCCACTCCGTTGAGGCAAAAGTGGAAACCAATAATATCGTCATCCTTCTCCTGCTTTCCTTTTTTCACAAGGACCAGTGAGGACAAGAAATCAATCACCAAATTATAGTAAGTCGAACAAGCGTTGTGAGCAAATGTCTTCATCTTAAGCCATTCCAGCAATTTATCCTTATCATCCAAGAGTCCATGCGTAGATAAAGCTGGACTGTTATAGTAAACAGTCGCAATAATCAATCTCCTCTTGATATTTCGGTACCTTTCTTCATTATTCTTTCCTCGGAACATGAGGCCAAGATCATTCACACGTCCCGAAGTTGGCTCAGGATCAAGAGTGTGCACCCCTAGTGGCTGGGTTATCTCTAGCAACCAAAGAAGCGGCTGTCGATTTAACTCTCGGCATCCTACATAATTCAAACATAGAAATCCATCAATACATTTCATTGATACTAAATAGATACAAATCCATAACACAAACACTATCATGCCACACAATTAAACAAACACATAATTTCAACAAAATTCGGCTTGACCCATTCGTATCATCGACAATACCACACTATACAAAATTCATAGATCTTCAACATTTCCATCCCCCGAACCATCCATCCATTTCCATCATCCACACATCATCAAATAACACAATGTAGCCCAATGGAATCAAAATTCATGCATAATTACCATCTTCACACATTTTTCCGTTTATATGAAAATCCAAAAAATCCTATGATCAAAATGAGCAATCCCTCTATTTGTATAAAAATTAATGAACAACACTTAAGAGTAAAAGCATGATGTAATTAGTGCTTTTAGGCAGGAAATCAGGTTAGTAATATGCAGTCTAGGTTTGATGCGAAAGAGCAAACGGCCATAGATGGAGAGCATTGTGGGCCACCAGATGCAGACTATTACAGGGAGATTTTAGCAAAGTAGCTAAGACATACATGGGCAACAGAAGACCTGTAAATACTTCAGGATTTAGAATCAATCTTGTTGACAAGGGCCAACACAACAATACAAAAAAATGTTACAACAGTGCTGGGTGCTGACGAGGCTGTAGCAGTGACCAGGTGCAGACGAGATCTCAACGATACTAGGTGTATACTAAGTGACAGCAGACTGAATGCAGCAGAGCTGATTGCAAGATTGGACAAGGATCAAAGGATTGGTCAAATTGAAGATTTGAGGTATGGAGAATCTGTACTAGGATCAGAAAAGTTGAAGCAAGTCTGTCAACATCAGTGATGGGGTCACTATGAGCAAATAATAAAGCTGTCAACATTTGAATAGTATAATCACGGGTTCTCATCCCCTCAGCCCATAAAAAGGGATCAAAGGTGCTAAGAGGACAAGAAGGAGGATGATTTTGAACACTCTCAGAAAGAAGAAAAATCAAAAATCATTATGCAATCGTCCGAGTGAGCTGAAACAAAGAATTAGGAAGAAGGGGATTCACTAGTCCGCTATGAAGAACAAGAAGTTACAGCAGAGTCCAAAGAAGGATCTGTGCAAGGATCTTGATTCTTTGCCTTTGGCAAGTTGTGAACTTGTAAAGGGGTTTCCTTATAAGCCAAAAACAAGAAGATAGGGAACTCATGTCTTGGCTTGACTACAACGGTCACCAAGGGAAGACTGGACTAAGCTCTCGTTGATCAGTTGATAACGAGTGTCTGAACCAGTATAAAATCTTGTGTTCTTACTTTTCTTTGCATTACTTTGCATATTACAACTATTAAAATGAATTAAAGAGTGCAAAGAGACAAACTTTGAAATCATAAATCTCTACAGCAGACACATCTTGCAGTCTGCAAGAACAACTAGTGCATACTAGTTAAACGCTCTATTGCCTTATATCGAAAAAATTTTAAAACAACCTATTCACCCCCCCTCTAGGTTGTAGCTCTTGGAATTACAATTGGTATCAAACCCGGACTTTCCAGAATTAACAGTTTTTGAAAAGAAAAAGTTCATTTCTTTTGATATTAGCCTACAAAGAAGTTATAAACAATTTATTTTGTGAAGTAAACATGGCTCCTCCAAAGCTAATCAAGCGTCCTAACAGTGGTGAGCCACCAGCCTGTTCTTTTGACAAATTTAATCAGTGGAAACTGAGAATGCTAGCACATCTAGACTCAATAGATGAAAGGATGCATGATATAGACACAGATGGGCCACACATACCAAAGATGCCAGATCCACTCGATGCTTGAAGGGAAGTGGATAAACAAAAGTCTCTCTGGACAAATAAGGACTTGGACTTGGTGCAAATTGATAGAAGGGTCAGAAATCAGATCTTCAAAGTCCTTGATGATGACATGTTCGAGATAGTGTTTCACACAACCACTGCAAAAGAAGCTTGGGACGCTCTACTGCTAAGAAACGAAAGAACAAACCAGAGCCGAGAGAACAAGAAGGATGTTCTCATGTAGCAGTATGACTGGATGTCAATGAGACCTGATGAAAATCTAACCAGTTTCTATGGGGGATTTAATGTGCTAATCAATAATCTCAAAACTCTAAGGAAGACTTTTGATAACAAAGAAGTCAACCTGAAGTTTATGAGATCCGTTGGTAAAATATAGGGAACAAAGACTACATCGATAAGGGAGTCTAGGGATCTTGCAAAAATGTCCCTGCCACAGTTGTATGGAGTGCTGAGCAAAAGAAGCAAATCGATGAGGCTAGAAAGAAGACTCTGGTCTTCAAAGCATAAGAAAAATTCTGAGATCTATGGCAAAGGAGGATAGTAGTGACACCTCATCTGCAAGTGAAGAAGCAATCTCAGAGGAACTTGCACTAATGGGCAAGAAATTCAGAAAGTTGCTCAAATCGAAAAATATCAAGAAGGCCATCTCAAGCAAGGCCAAAGAAGCAGAGAAGGAGGTCTGCTACAACTGTGAAAGCCAGGGCACTTTGCTGCACAATGTAGACGACCAGCATAAGAATTGTCTGCACAAAGAAACAAGAAAGAATACAACAAAGGGAACTCTTGAAGAAAAGAAAAAGGCAAGGACTACGCTACGAAGACATGGAGTGAAACAGATCAGATGATGAGGTAATAATTTCAAACATACATCTCTGTCTCATGGCAAGAAGTGAGGAAAAACAAAAGGTATTTGATCTCTCAAACTCTGATGTCACTCTAGAGGAACTAAAGGAGGCTCTTCAGGAGACCTCTGAGAACTTTATTGTCCTTTCAAGGGAAAATAAAGACAACCTTGAATTGATTGTAATTTTCAAAGAAAATACAATCTGGCCTGTGAAGAAATTGGCAATAAGTCAAATGACTTAACAGTGATCCAAAATGAACTAAATGAATCAGATGAGAAGGAAAACCTTCTCACTACAGTGGTGGAAACACTCACAAAAAGAAATATTGAGCTGCAGACTCAGGTAGACACATGGAATGGAAAGACCCTCATTTGATCGATTAGGACTGGGATATAAATGCTCGATGAGTGATGCTGCACACTCAAAATAAATAATGTCCCTGCAGCTAACAAGAAAGAGGTAAAACAGAGCTCTGTAAAAATATTACAGAATGGTAAAATCTCTACTGCAAAAGGAACGCAGAGCAATAAAGTCTCTATTGCTCAACCCAAAAAGGTTGAGCATTTGGGCAAAACAGCAGCACAAACAAGTGCAAAAAACCACAAAGTGCATACAGTCAGCATTAATAAGATAAAAGTCCATTTTAAAGCTGACAAGAGGTCACATAAACCTCAGTATGCACCAAATTACTCAGTATGGAACAAAAATTCCAATACTGCATGGAGAAGACCAAATTTAAAACCCTTCTACATATGCAGAATGTAGCAGAGGGAATGGAAAAACTCAAGCAGACTACATAGAATAGTGAGATCAAGAATTTATTACTATATTTGTGGCAAATCCGGTCACAAAGAATTTAATTGCTGGACACCACACAAAAAAATTATTCAAGTATGGGTGATTAAATCTAACAAGTGAAGACCCATTCTTGTGGGTACCATGTACAAGACTTTACCCCTTTATTGGAGGAGCAACAAGATGGGATATGGTCCCTGGACAGTGGATGCTCAAGACACATGACAGGGAACAAAAGCCTACTAAGAGAATACAGAAAAGAATAATGACCTCTAGTCATCTTTGGAGGGGACAAGGGAGGTAAAACTAAAGGTTATGGAACTCTTGGTACATGTTCCCTAATCTTTAGAAATATAACTTATGTTAAAGGATTAGAACACAACCTGCTATCTATTAGTCAATTATGTGACAAGAATTATGAAGTTTCCTTTACT